>JAEMWC010001358.1:87500-92500 GCA_016490735.1 Pachyseris speciosa | reverse complement strand
AATTCTTAAATTCCTTCCATGCTATGAACTCCTGTGCCTTGTGACAGTGTACCCTTAGTACTGTCAAACAAACATTTAGGTAATACACCTTGAAGGGGTGAAATGAGACCCTCAAGCTTGTATATAAATTGCTACCTATGGTTACCGTAATTAAAAGATGGTTGTAAAATTAATGAACACAATTTCTTGATGGGCTATCACTAAGTTTTGGAAATAGGCGGGGAGATACAAAAATTATCCAGGGACTCCAGGTGTTTTGGTAAAGGCAATGTGCTGTTTTCCGATAATTAAAGTAGCCGGGGATGTACCAGTAACTCAAAATGTCTGAGGAAAATCCCCACAACCCACCCCTCAGCGTTAAATGACAGCCCTGTTGTACCACCACCCCACCCCACCCCACCCTGGTTAAGTGTTGTCCCAGAAAGGCTTAATACTTTTAATTAATTAGTTAATTGATTTGTGTTTTTTGGCTTGCAGAAAAAAGCACGAGTTGCTTTCTCAGATCACGAAGGCAGAAATGAATTACTTGGCGGTGAAGATTCGCACAGCTCAGAAGATCAGGTAGGTTTATAATTAATTGGTTACGATGAAATGAAAATCCCATTATCACCTTACCAAGGACAAAATCTAACCATATTGCTGGTAAAGGAATTGGTGGAGAAGAGTGTTAAGTTATCACATCTATTAATTTTATTGTTATGCTGTTTCCTTTCTTTTTTTCTTGAAATAAGATTGAGAAAAAAAAAGTTTGGGGGTTCAGTTGTAGACTTCAATTTATGTGTTTCTAACAATACTGAATATCTTGGATGGCAGTCTATTTGGAAGTAACCAACTTTGCCCAAGTTGTGATTGTAGTCAGTAAAGGGGTGGCCATTAGTCTCAAAATCTTAGCCAAATTTGGTGGATGCTGGAGTTTCAAATTTATGCACAAACCGACCGGTTAGATCAGACTTGGTAGAGCACCAGGCTACCATGCAGGAGGTTGCAGGTTCAAACCCTGGCCAGACCAACCCTTAGGGTCTTTAAATAATTGAGGAGAAAGTGCTATCTTAAATAATTACATAGCTAAACGGTTAGACCTTCTAGTCTTCTTGGATAAGGACGATAAACCGTACTAGGTCCCGTCTCATAACACTTGTACCTACATGCAATAATCTGTGGGACATTAAAGAACCCACACACTGTTCGAAAAGAGTAGGGGACGTCGTTCCCGCTGTGGTGGTCTATCTCTATCTTTGTTCATTCTGTCTTTGACATTCATGTGTGGGTTGGGTGGGTGGGGGAGATCAAATATGGACTGATAGCAACTGCCAGAGGCGCCTTAACAGGCTGACATCCAATTTCACCCTAGAGAAGCATTGTAAACCGCCATGAAACTATGTGATACGTGGGGTATATAAATCCATTACCATTACCATCTCAGTGTCTAGATCCTTTTTGCTATATGTACACGTAACCCCAGAAGCCTGTGCCATCATAATCTTCATCTTCTTTGTTTTCATCTTCCTTTCCTCTTCTTATTTTAGAGAGCCAGATTGTTGGACAACACAGAAAGATTGGAGCGGACTGGAAGACAGCTAGATGAGGGTTACAAAATGTGTGTAGAAACTGGTAAGTTCTTAAAAGTCACTAAACCAGTGGCCATTCATTTACGATAACAGCCTTGGTACATGTATGTATATTTGCAGAGCCTAAGAAGAGGGATTTTTTGGCCCCCTCATGGTCGTTTTAACAGGGTTCTGCTGTGTTGACCTTAACACAATAGCTGGAATCCCTGGTTGTGTTTTGACGTCCCAGCCCACTCCAAAAATTATTGACAACCCTGTAGTGGGCTTTATACTTATTCATGACCATATTGTGCTGTTTCAGAACAAATTGGAGTTGATATAATGAATAATTTACAAAGAGACCGAGAAGTTATTGAGCGAGCAAGAGAAAGAGTAAGTTTACAGATTTCTTTTGTTTTGCTTAATTAACAATTAAATTCTCTGAACTAAGGAGGAATCAAATCTGTAGTGATAATCAGAAAGGAGAGCGAGGGACTGGCGACAATGCCACTGGTGGGATCACAGTGTGTCCAAACCAGAGAGATAATTCAGAAAGAGTGTATGGTATGTTGATCACTGAAAATTTGCCTGGATTCCCTTGAGGTCTGCTGACAGCCCCAAAGATTATTTTTTTAAATTAGCCACAGTATTAATTTTGTGTAACTAATTCACAGAGTTGTGAACATATGCCAGTTGGCAGGTTCTCCACCAGTTACAGCTCTTCATGCATTATGCAGTACAGTAAAGGCCTGGGCAAACAGCTTCAACATTTGCTTCAACATTCCTTTGATTTTGTTTCACCCTATTGAACAATGTGGAATGATGTTGAATGCCTGGGGTGGCAAACAGTTTCAACAAATCAACTTTCAAGATTCAACAAAGCTTCACAAGAGGCCTGGCATTCAGTTCTGCAGTTGTTGGGACGTCTTTGAGAGATCAATTATTGATATTATTAGTGTGCATGTGCAATTACCTAACAATGTTGAAAGCGGCCGGTGGCAAACGGCTTCAACATCGTTCAACATTTGCGATAACAAAAGAAATGTTGAATGGATGTTCAAGCAAAGTTTAAATGCTTTTAAACTCATTCAACATCGATTCAACTTCCATTCAACATGTTTCAACACATTTAACCGATTTTTTTGTTTTCCTCATCGTTTCGTCCGTCACTTGTCCCATACCCCTCTCGGCCAGAGGAAGAAACCGTGACAAGTAAATAAATAAACTATTTAATCTCCGGCGACTGGACTTGGATCAGATCTCAACACCCATAGTCTGCACCTTATCCGATTGGGCCACTTGCTCATCAGTTACCTTCGCCAGAGAATTTTGTAATAATTAACCCACTGGCACCCGTGCCGGCCAAAACCGGCCACACAAGACTCCCATGCTTCAAAACCTTCAGTTGCAACTTTCTCAATCGCACGAATATTGCCTTAACTGTCAGTTGTAAACACGAAATGGGATGTCCTTTAAATTTGGATATCCAATAAATGCAAGAAACGTAGCGATTTTTACCAAATATCGCCTTTTGAGTTTGGACAAGAACGAAACTGACCATTTTTAACGTCAAAGAGAAACAACGAAAATGCTCCTTTTTGCCTTTATGTTTTTTAAAGAAATTGTTGTCGTAAAACCAAACTTCAACCATCATAACAAAATATTTCAGTCCTTGTTCTAGCTTAGAAATGACTTTTTTGTTCATATTTTTCTCCCAAGCGTAGATAAAGCCTTTTGTTCCAGTGCATTTGGGCCTTTCTGCCATTTTCAACATCTTGACTGCATTGCATGCTGGGAAATATTGAGAATTTTTGACAGCGCCTGTTCCTTCCCCCAATTCTTTCACATATAAACTAAGTCTACGGCCACTCCGCCAAAAATTCCTGCTCATGGTCATCTTCAATGCTCACAAATTCCAAAATATGCGGCGGTAGGTCGAGAAATTCATCAATAGTCGAGTCCCAAAGGTACTAAGTGTCCAACCAGCCAAATTTCCAGTTCGTCGAGTAACAAGCCAAATTTGACAACAAAGTACATCACCTTGCTCGATTCTTTGAGAAAGTGGACTCTTAGCTACCGTCACGCTTAATGATGCTCATCAGGCAGCCACTAAAGATGAAAAATGGTTGTAAACTTAGTAAAAATCGCAAGCAAACCGAACTTGGGACGTCCTTGTAGCTCCACAGATGAAAAATAGCTACGTCAGAATGACATTTTCAGAAACCTTGAGCCTCCAGTGCCTTAGGACAGCACCACTTTTCCATGGGAGTTTCAATAAAGAGTCACAAAATGCTATGGATCATTTATAGGTGGAAAATCACTCCGAAAAGGTAAAGACGGCTGGGCGCCAATGGGTTAACGTGAGTGGTCACCAAAGTCATGAATCATAAATTAAAGCCTTTGCAAAAGAAATCTTTAGTCGGAATTGAATTACTTCAATATACATTTCATAGCAAAGGAATTTAATTGAGGGCGTTTCTTTTGATTGGTTTTCAGCAACATATGTATTGAAAAGGTTTGAGAATCGCAAAAAAAATTGAGAAGTTATAGCTTTATAAACCAAACCGCACAAAACACGCAAAGAATATTAAAGATCTTCAAAAATAATTTGTTTAATGCCGAATACACTTTAGATAGATAGATAACATTTTTTTACCTGTTATATTCTTCAGGTGTAACAATTCGTTACGAATTAGCTAACTTTTATACCCTCATGCATAGCTAAACCGCAAACAGCTTATTAAATATTCAAATCGAGTTATTTTTGGACGTGCTAAAATTAGTGTAAGCTCAAACATCTCATTAAATATTCAAACGAGCTTTTTTCAGTGAAATTTGGTTGGGTGTGTAAAAGTTTGTATCTCGCTTTATACTTATCGCTTTACAATAATTTTGATATCTTTAGAAAGTTAAATCAATGTGCTATTTGAATTCCAAAACCATTTTTGCATTGACCATAAAATAAAACTGTTATTTCTCTACGAGCGAGTTGTACTTTTAGCATACAGCCACAACTTTAAATGCGTTTCCGGTATACAGTTTGGTATACAACTTTACCAACTTGGAAAGTATGGTACTCACGTTTTATTTTCTTGTTAAGGATTAACTTTTACACCACAAGAGAGAGCAAACTATTGTGTATTTCAAGATTAAACTGTTTGTTTAATATTGTTAAGAAAAAGAAGTTGCCATAGCATACAAAGCAATGTTTCATGTTAGTTCACGGTCAACTAATTCACGCAAATTGAAAGGCTCTTGCACAAAAATCTTTATTAAGGGGTCAGAGTAAGAAATCACGAAAGCCTTTCTAAAAGAAATGTTTAGTCAGAATTGAATAATACTCCAAACGTACCTCTTATAGGAAACGAATTTATTTGGGCGTTCCTTTTGACCCAGTTTTGATGCAGTATTGACCAAGTGGTGGACTTAGTCCTAGTGATGGTGCAATACCGG
>JAEMWC010001358.1:0-80000 GCA_016490735.1 Pachyseris speciosa | reverse complement strand
TCCGTGGTGTTCCAGTGTTCCGGGGTGTTCCGCTGTTCCGCTGTTCCGGTGTTCCGGTGTTCCTGGGTGTTCCGGTGTTCCGGTGTTCCGGGGTGTTCCGGTGTTCCGGTGTTCCGGAATTTTCCGGTGTTCCGGTGTTCCGGTGTTCCGGTGTTCCGGTGTTCCTGGTTTTAGTACATGCCGGGATCAACAAGTAACATTCTCCGAGGTTGTTGTTCTGCGAATCTCTGAACTACAGAAACCATAATCGACAAAGGGCTTTTAGTGAATGCTCATTAACGCCAAGCCAGAGAGTCTTCCCGTTGTCATAGTGGTCCGCAGGTAGCCCTTTTCCAGTTTGAAAGTGCTATTTGAGAGCCTTAGATTAATTCCTTCATTTCATTTGGGCTTCTTGTTTATATTGAGGCAGAGCGAGGCGTTTACTAAAGACTCTCTTCCATCAATGTTATTTTTGCCCCTTTTATGTCAGTCTCTTTTTAATCTTATTTTTCAAAAGCATCTTTGATTTGCACGAATTTTAGCCTCAGAGTTCTCGTCTCCTGGAATGTATTTTGGCAAAAAATCTATTTTTCTGCAAAATACGGGCACTGACAAACAAGATAGCAAAGCATGGGCGAATAATAAAACATGTTAATTTTGGCTGGGCAGGTACCTTAAGTTGACCGTTAGAAACCCAGGTTTTTAAACATTTTTAATTTCATTTCAGTTTCCGGCTTCGACTGAACCCCACGCACCCCACCACCCCTGGATTCGCACTGAGGAGCTGTTAAAATGATGACAGAACGAAGTCAAACTTTCGAGCCGGTGTTCCTTCATCTTTACGATTTAATTCTCCCTGTGTGCATGTTATGCCTCTGCATTCGCCTCCAAGCCTTGCGAAGTCGTCGGACTCATCAACTAGAAAGGATATCGATGTTAACCCTTATAAAAGCCGAATTAATAGTATTGGGTAGTCAATACGACCCTTGAGGTGATATGCGAACTCAAACGTTTACTTGGAAATTAAGAAAAGAACTCCTTATACGTGCCTTATTTTGAGATTTTGACCAATTCTACCAGAGTCACATACAAAAGAATCTTTACAGTTTTCTTCCCAAGCTGATGGCTAATAAAGCTGTTCACCTGGTACTCAACGGCTTCAAAGCAATTTTTTTCACTTCCCTGGAAAATTAATCAGACATGGTTCTATGGCAAAGAAAGACGACAAACAGATAAAAGAAAGAAAACGGAAGAAAATATGTAAAGAGGCGAAACTGGGATGGTTCGCGAACAAACATAACACCCAACTGAATCGCACTGCGTTGGATAAAAAGTAGAATTCTTTTACAAAAAGTTGTGTAGAAATCGGCAATTTTAGCCATTTGAATGCAAATTAACTTAATAACGGTCGAGAAAAGAGACATCACCTCCTGCCAAACTGACTCCGCTGGGTGGGTTAAACCCCACAACAGTAGGGTGTTTCTCGCCAGTGTCAGGTTTCCTGTGTCTCGAGTTCGTTTTATGTTCAGTTTAAAGAAATATTTGAATATGTAGGCTAATCAGGTTTCAATCACAGAAAGTTATAGGGCGACCAATTCTTATCCCTCAAATTTCCGAGGTGATTATGGCTTTTCGAAAATCAGGAAAATGCTAGCGATGGCTAGTTCGCAGCGGTACAGTGCAAAAATGCCCGTTTTTCGCTGGTTTTTCGTCACAATCAAGAGAGCCATTATTATGGCTCTTGGCACTATTTAATCCCAATTTTCAAACAGTTATTTCACCGAAACAAACGGTGAAAATGGTTCGGACAAACGCAGTTTATCAGTTGAAATTACAATGATGTACTGTATATGCTGCAAACCCCCTTAGGGGTCGATTATTAAACGAAGCCTACCAAGCTAAAAAGTATGTTAGACCTTGGCGGGATTAAGGCTAAATCGCGGTTTAAACGAGTACTTCATTGATAAACCACGTCTAAACTTGATTGAATTTTCATTATCAAAACGTGGACGAGCCGAAGATCATGATGGAGTCCACGTCTCCACGACTAAATCGTGGTTTAGCAAGTCGCGCTAAATATTGTTTTCCCTCCGTTTGCCACATATCGCACATGCAACTTTTTTCAAATACATCTTCACCGTCAGTCATGTCCACAATAATAGGCCATTTCCGAATTACCTTTGGCCTCTTTTTCAAAGCGAGTCCTGGTGCTCATCTTTTCGTATGAAAATTAGTTTCCATTCACATGCAAATTTAACTTATTTTGATATGAATGGAAACTAATTTTCATATGAAAAGATGAGCACCAGGACTCGCTTTCAAAAAGAGGCCAAGGGTAATTCGGAAATGGCCTATTAACTTATGTATTAGTCAATTCCAAAAGCAAATACCTGGTCAAATACCTGGGGTATGCCCGGGGGGGGGGGGATGGGCGCTTTTGGAATTGACTGATACATTAAGTCAGTATGGCAAAATTGGGCAGGCACGCAACTGCTACTGTACGATTTATGACTAGCGTATTTCTTAAAGTTGTTCGCAAGAGGGAAATCGCGACCGTTTGGTATTCCCAAACATCGTTCAAGATTCCTCTGGTACGTTTGTGGGCGAAATTTTATGGTAGCGAGTCTCCGCGTCACTTCCAGGGTTCACTAGGAGCGTCACTAGATACGATAATAATAATAATAATAATAATAATAATAATAATAATAATAATAATAATAATAAATAATAATGATCATCATCATCATTATCATCATCATTATCATCGATACTCGAATCTATTATCACCCACAAGTGGCCCACTGACACTATTATTCCGAATTGATGCAAATTTGCAGGGAAGAAAATGAACTGAGCTTTCATTTTTTTTTTTTTTCAATCTCCCTTCAAACACTCTTCATTACCTTGCAGACGGACAAGTGGAAATCCTGAACGAATATCCAATATGTCTCTGCAAACTTCCAGTGGCATAAAACACAATGCAATAAACTCTTGCTGCATATGTGAAAAGGGGAGTCTGGTACTGGTCTTTTTTTTTTTTAATATCAGATAAATTATTTACCGAATCCTTCCTAAGGCGGAAGAGTTTCCGGACAACTTCATCCCCAAATTCTTCAAGTCGAATTCGTCTTCCAAGTTGATGTTCAGCGATACGCTTCTGCGGTTAGCCTATTTTCACCTTGACTGTAATGTGCTAAACCAGCGAGGTCTAAACTAGCCTGCATGACAGGCGCTTATTTAGCCGACTCGCGCTTCACGCACGCATCGCTGGAGCCTCCAGTCGCCTGAAACACGCAAAAAATAACGCATTTTCTGCAGGCTAGGTCTAAAACTACCTGCATCCTGGTTTAAGTTGTTTGCTAGTTGACGGTTAGATGCCGACTAGACGAGGTATAGGATAAACTCCGTTTAAACGATTGAAATAGTTGTACGTTAAAACCTGGTTTAGACCAAAACTTTCTTAACCCCCTTGTATACTCTATTTAAGCAATATACCACAAATTTGTAATGGTAATAGGACTAAGTGGAGTACAATTCAGGGAGTAATCGGGCGAGTGATTTCAAATTGGCCGAGCGCGTAGCGCGAGGCTGATTTGAAATTACGAGCACGATTACCCCTGAATTGTACGACACGAAGTCCGATTACCAGTTAATTGTGTCAATAACAAAATGCAAGAAACTCTAGAGGTCAACTTTCTAAACTGTAAAATTATTGTACAAAATAACCGACGGAAACTGTTGCTATTTTACAAAGCGTGAAGATTGACAACTGACACAACATGACAGCTACTGCTCAACATACCCAAATAAGGTAACTGTCCGATTTGGCCTGTCCGATTACAGGTGTTTGTAATCGGACAGTTTGGACCTGAAGCAGCCAATTAAGACACAAATAAAGGCTGTTAAGAACCAATCACATTCGAGCATTTTGTTATTGACACAATTACTATGGTTTATAGGCTGATAAACCACGCGGGATGTTGGAAGAACTTTCGAATTCGTAAATCACGAGCCGCAGCCTATAAACCATAGAAACTTGTGGTATATTGCTTTTCGATAATAATCCAGAAGACGCGCGAAATTTCCATGAGTTTACTGGAACAATAATCCATAGCTGATTGACCAATCAGAGCGCGCGCATTGATTTTGTTATCATATAGTTTCAGTTTCATTTTCAGTTTATTTTTTGCCACTTATTGCTATTTTAAATTACAAGATAAATGTGTATTTAACTACAAGAGATGTTAAATAATCGATAAGAGAAAAGCATTAGGCGAGGATGCCCATATAGAAACCATTAGGGCTTATTCGGGCTACAGGCAACTCAAGAAAATACAACTATAAAATGATAATTTACGCGTGTCTTAATTAATTTGTAAGCACGTTTAGGTTAAAAGGCAAGAACACAAACAAACAAACAAAACGAACAAAATAAGGGGAAGTCAGTTCAGGAGGAAAGTTTTTATATATAATTATATAATAAGTTGAATAGTTCGCGCGTCGTGATTGATTCTTAGCTATGATCTATTAGAGGACAGATGCACAGATTACGTCATCACGACCCACTTTTGTGAAAATAAACAAGTTTTTCGCTTGCATTTTGTTTCTTTATTATATAAAACAAATAGATTCCATGTTGCCGTGCGTCTGTTCAGTAATAGATCACAGAAGACGTCCCCCCCCCCCCCCCCCCATCTTTGAATCCTCAGATGAAAATATGGAAAACGGAAAACAAGAAAATCTTTTACAAAACTGAATCATTTCAAAGCTAAGAGGGTACTCTGGTATACCCACTGCATACCTTGTTTCGATATCCTGAGTTAACGACTTTTTTCTGGGAACGCGGGAATCTTTAACTTTTAACGCCGACCCCTAACAAAATTTTCAAACTGCCTGCCAGTGCAGTGTTACCGTGGAATTCCTTTTCGTTTGTGTGTTAGTTGTGCATTCAAACGAGCCGCTTTAATTGTAAGGGGCATTACGAGCAAATGCCTCTTTTTAATACGTTTCAGCGCTTCAATCTTCAACCTTTTGAGTTCGCCGAGATTTCATTCAATCCGAAAATACCCCTTATATAGGATTATACTCCATGGGACAACAAATAAATGTTTGAGAATTTATTTACAATTGCTAAGAGCTTTTTTAAAGAAAAAAAAGGGGCAAGAAACAAATTAAATATGCGTTTCAGGTAAAGCCAGGTTCCCTGTTGGTATAATATAAGACATTTTTATTCAAGAAAGCTTTTGTATAATATTATGTGCTCTTTGAGTTCGTTTTTAGTAGGTTTTATGCAGTTTTTTTTTACGAATTAAGTAGTCTAGGTAATTTTTAGAGGTTTCTTAAAACATAAAACTGTAAAAACGAACGATAAAATCCGACGTTTCGGAGTAGTCATGACTCCATTATCAAGGAAAATATAAACGAGATCATGCAAATTACAGTATTTAAAGCGATTTTGGCGCGAAAAAATTGACATAAGAGGGTGCGAAGATTATAAAAATACTTTCGCACGAATGGAGTCTGATTGCACGTTGAGATTTGGCTTTAAAGCTCTTATAAAAAGCATTTCGTACACTAAGCAGTCAAATTTAGTTTTGCATTTCTTAAGCACTTGGAAACGCTTTAGCAGGTCCTGAGGCATTGTTCCGTGCATGTTCTTGTAGTGTTTGGCAATGGCGGAGGATTGTTGTTTGTGTCCTTTTACACGATTATGTAAATGTCCGCGTGTGTAACCTACATAACCCGCATCGCACAGGTCACATTGAAAACCATAAACAACACACTGCTGATTTACAATTGGTGGTTTTGTTTCTTTGGCATTAAGTTCTTGTTCAATTTTCCGGCTCACAAACACGGGCTGGATGGTGGTATGTATTTTTAGGCTCAAATCATTAAGTTGTTTCCTCACACTATCCGCTGAGATTTGGTCTTTGAATGGTAAAACCACTCGAATCGTGTCATCTGTCTCTTGAGATGGTGATAAAGGTTGCTGCTGATCGCAAACCTTCGAGTCAACGAAACTTTTGATGGTAGAATTAACAAGATGTTTAGGATACTTCAGCCTTGAGAATACTGTTTTCAAACGGTCACATTCATCGGAAAAATGTGTCCAAGATGAAGACAAACGATGTGCTCGATCAAGCATAGTTCTCAGTAGACCCTTTTTATACCGATTGTCAACATGACTCTGATAGTGCAAGAGTAGACCTGAATTGGTGGGTTTCACGTACACCTTTGTCTCAATTTGCGGCGATCGATTCAGTAACTGGATACCCAGAAATGGGAGCATTCCATTGCATTCGGTTTCCATCGTGAATTTTACGGAGGAATGTGCTCTGTTGAGCGTGTCCAAGAAGTTGCCTCAGGACCTGCTAAAGCGTTTCCAAGTGCTTAAGAAATGCAAAACTAAATTTGACTGCTTAGTGTACGAAATGCTTTTTATAAGAGCTTTAAAGCCAAATCTCAACGTGCAATCAGACTCCATTCGTGCGAAAGTATTTTTATAATCTTCGCACCCTCTTATGTCAATTTTTTCGCGCCAAAATCGCTTTAAATGCTGTAATTTGCATGATCTCGTTTATATTTTCCTTGATAATGGAGTCATGACTACTCCGAAACGTCGGATTTTATCGTTCGTTTTTACAGTTTTATGTTTTAGGTAATTTTTGTAATTTTATTTTAAGCGCTGATGAAAATAGCGATATTGATATCTGCGCTATATAAGTTTTATTATTATTATTATTATTATTATTATTATTATTATTATTATTATTATTAGTGTCCTTTGTGCTGCTGAGATCAGCATTACTTTGCTTAAGAGGCTCACGATTTTCCAGGAAAGTTCATTTAGAGTTGACGGACATTGACTTGGATATTGAACTGAAAGGTACGCTAATATTTGTTAAGAGAACGCTATTTCTGGGGTACTCTAGGCAAAGCCAGGAATACTGACCTGAGAAGTGTTCAGCAGTTTTTTTTTTGTTGTTGTTGTTTTTTTGTAGTCGACATTATTTTATACCTAATATGGTGTTTAAGATTTTTTAATAGTTTGACCCATTTTTTATACGAATATACCGCTATATATATTTCTCTTTGTCACATTCAAAACTATGAACAAAAGCAATTTTATATGAACTCTATCTTAACCATATGTTTGTTCCATCATGTTAATATCCCTTTTTCAATTCACTTTTCAGTTGAAATTGTTATTTTATCCAGGGAAAGTCCATGTTCTAATAAATTAAGGATACATGTAAATATATTTTTGATCATACCTTCTGTAATTACTGTAAATATTTTGAAGTAGAAATAAAGTCTGTGATTATATTAAAAAATATATAAATTATTATTATTATTATTATTATTATTATTTATTATTATTATTATTATTATTTTGAGGAAAATATTGAAAATAAGACTGCACATTGGCTTTTGCGTTGTCGAATATAGATTAGGAAATTACAAATAATGAATGGACGGACCGTGCACGGACCATTGAGCCAGACATTATGAAAGAAAAAGGAAAATTGAAGATTTTGTAGAATTTGCGTTAACATTTAACAGACGAATACCAGACATTTTATTACCAAACCAAACCAAACTACCCCTGTGTCTGTTAGAGGCCTAACTCGGGTTTTAATTCTCTATCAGTACCCATCTTCCTCGTCCACTTTCTTTCTTAAATTATTCCCCAGCCATGCTACCCCCTTAAAGATGCATTTGCACCTAAGCCTTGGGGGTATTTTATGAAGAAGCTAATATTTAAGTGATCTAGGAGCAGATATTTGTCAGTCCTCACGGAAAACACATCAATATAGCTTGAGGTTTGTAGTTCGACTAGGTGAGAAAACAATTACAATATTCCTGAAAAGAACATTTCATGTTCATTTGCGCTTCTCGCGACGAAGGTGTCTGTAATTAACTATTCTTTAATTTGTCAAACGTAGCTTTCTACCACGTACGATGTAAGTAGTATTATATACGGTGTCTTAATTTTCATTCAACTGAGCAGCAGTAACAGCAGTATTAATTCTTGCCGTTGCCTTTTCTGTTCAAGTTCAGTCGCTAGAAGATGACACCAAAACTGCCCAGACTCCTAGCCCACCTTGTTGCCGAGAAAAACTCGAATTCAGTTCTGAATTGTTTTCGCAGTTGTTATGACTGATATTCAATAACTGAGATCAAATTTAAATCACCATTATCATTTTCAAAAAAAAGAAAACTAATCCATACAGATTTCAACTGAATCGCTCCTTTCAAACGCTTTTAATAACACTGATATATCTGCGTGGTAAATGCGAAACTTAAATATATTCAAAGGGCATACAAAGAGTTTCAACGTCAGCTGTTTTGGATAAAGGCGTTTTTTTAGCATCATTTGGTCCATACGTCTAGAAAACAATCTTTTAAAATATTGTTTATCAAGTTATTAGATCAATATTTTGAAAAAAAAAAAAAAGGCAGTTACGTTAACAGACTCATCAAAAATAAATATTTCGGAATTACGTAACGCAACCATGTTCAAAACAATTTGAAAAGAACGATGGACTCATATAATGCACGTCATTTTGCAGAGAAGAAAAGAAAAGAACTTTCTGAAAGCTAGATTAAAACCGGAAGGTGTATTTAAGTCTGCCTTTTTGTCAACTCTGTTTTTCTTAGTCGACAAAGCCGGGAAATTTAGTCGGTTTCTCTTTGTAGTGCCGATTGGCGCAGACTCGGAGCAAACGGTTACCGACAGCTGGGTAATTTTTTGAAGGGCCATCTGAAATGAAAATAGCTTTTTCATGCTCAGATTTCGGTACGTAAGGCAAGACTAGTCCGAACTGAAATCTCTTGAACTTGGCCTGGCTAAGAGCTTCAATTTATGCCATGATATTGAATTATTTACGGTAACTGAGCTTCACGGAAATTGCGCACGACAAACGTCGCAAATGGTTCATGATTTATTCGATTATATCTTTCAGTGTTTCAATGCCTTATTGATCAGTTGGATGGCGCCTTTGAATATTCGCATAGATCAGTTTTTAAAGAGCGAGAATACAACATTTATAAGCTACCGAGCGGCTTTAACGCAGTTGTTAAAAAGTTTGTTTTGATTAAACTTTTTCGAATTTCCCTCGGCGATCTTGTAAAGGTTTGAAACAGTTACCTTCGGCATGCATTCGAACGAAATTCATTAATACCCTAGGTTGACGGCAATTTTTAACTTGACTCAACTCTAGCTCAAAACTCGCTACACCGTTCGGTGCTTATGATGTGGCTTCCGAAAGGGTTTCCCCCCATTTCCTGTAAATCGTGTTATAATAGAACTATTTAGGCTCAGAAAATGGTCCATTCATAAATATTCCGGCCATTTAAAAACAAATAACTTTAAAACGGCACGTAACACCACGCTGATAGCGATGATACAGGCGAGACGAAAGGCTTGAAGGGAGTAACCCATTGTACACCTCCGCATGGTCACGTAGAGCGCGTGTTCCACGCTCCGCGCGTGTTCACGCGCCATTACGAGGAGCGCGGAGAAGAACGAAATGAACTCTCTGGTTTATTCGAGCGTTCTAAACGTGGAAAGTTCGTATGCCAGTTATTGTCAACAGTAACATAAGTGTTTATTTAGCTTTGCAGCAGCGAGCCATTGGACCCCACTTAAATATAAGTTGACACTTGCAGTAATTACGTTTTTAGGAGCCCGAGCGGCTCCTTTGATGTTTTCAAGCCCATCTAATATCATTGAAACAACAAAAGGGCGCCTTCTTCAAAGGGACCAGTTGCATGTTCCACAGGGGTGGGGAGGGTTAAAATTAAAGCGCGAAAGGTATATTTATATTTAATACACACATGCATAAAAAGAGTAAAATGTGAGCAAAAACTTTGAACAAACAAAGTCTCGGTGGTGGAAAATCTGAAAGCATTGAAAGTCTTTGCGGAAAAGGTCATTTCATTCAAACACAAATTGTTATTATTCACTTCAAATGATAATTTAAGCTGAAGGTTAAGCGATCTGTTTTCAGCTGAAATATGGACTCATTCATGTTGCCGTTCACTCACAGTTTAGCTTCGACCGATCGGCAGTGAAGACAGTAAACATATTCTTGATGCAATTATAATTGCTTCTAATAACAGCACAAACGACTTTAGTATTTAGGCGTATTTTGGTTCGTTTAGCGGGCGTGTTGGTCATAAACAAGGAGAAAAAAACTTACGTACAAACCCAAACTCAGTCAAACTCGCTTTAAGGTTTTTGGGCTGCAATGAAATGCACACCGTAATTCAAACAATTGCGGTCTTCTCATTCCTGCAGATTTCCCGAATAGTTTTATTATAGATTTCAGCCGAACATGACCGCTGTCCGTTTGGTTTTCAGAGGGTGCGTCATTACCGCATAAAGAACTGATATAATCGCAGTTTTATTGCAGGCAAAGTTTATCAAAAAAGAAACCGCGCGTTAGGTTTAATTTTCGAGCAAACCGAATTACAACGGTTATAAAACTATCTCGAAGTATGCCTAACTAGTTGAGCGAACGTAATGCTTGAATATTAAGTTTTTGGTCTTAGCCACGCTTGTTTCCTGTTTACTAAGACAGAAGTGGGTCTTTCCTCTGCGAAACACTAACTATCAAGTGAACTCTGCAACTAGTTCCGGCCTCTATTGCACTGTGTAGGTTTGGAGTCGATAATCTTGCACTACTGAGTTGGCGAACAATTTCCTCTTCACGTCTGCAGCCAGAAAAACAAATCGGTGAATTGCCTTGGCTTTTAATGACGTGAAAATTCGCTAACCGCACCAATATATATAGCACAGGTAAACATTTCTAAGGGTTAGACCATTAGGTATGGCCATAAGCAGATTATATTAACTTAATGAAAGGCTCGCAGTTTTACTTTACATCTTACACGGCTTGAGAGGGTCCGTTAAGAAAGGGCCTCTTATCGCTTGCAAAAAATTTTCAATGCTTGGCCTATATCATTCGAAACACTCGTGATTTTTTAAGGACTTGAGGTGTGGAACGCTCAGCCCCTGCTTTTGCTTAGTGGGGCTGGCTGGACATCAAGAATGTAGGAAATATAATTACAATGACGTAGTAGCGCTTCTCATTTTTCATTGGCTCCTCTGACTGATCGCCTGATTAATCACTGTCAATCATGTCGGCGGCGCCCTTTGAAGTTATCCTTTGAGGTGCCGCCGACTCTACAAGCTCATATACAGCAACACAACACTGCGGAGAAGAAATAAATTTGTTAGCAGCGAAACTCGAGGGTTTTTTCCACCACAGACGAGGCTAAAATGCCTCAACTACCCAACAGTTCCACGGAAGATCTGGGAGCCGATGACGAAGTTAAGGAATACAAACAGGAGGATGGTGAAGATACAGAGAATGGTGCACATCTAGACCTCGTGAACGATATCAAGTCCGACTTGATCAAAAAAGAGACCGAAAATTCAGAGGTAAGTTGGTTTTTCCATTTTTCACTCTCACACCATGACGAATTCTTCCGAACATAATTGTTTCTCCAAATTTCGTTTGACTTCTTTTATGCTTCGCGGTGCGGTCTTGCAGCGAGCAAGTTAGTCGGTTGGAAGCGGCGAGCTTCAAAGTCTAGCAGTACAGAATCATATTGTTTGGGAAAATAGTAAATAAACTCTTATTTTTTGCCGAAAGGAATATGCCGACAAAATATCTCGTCCTGGTTTCTGCGAAAAGCTCAGAGTTTAGCGTACTTTACACGGAATCGTCCCCATTTCGCGAACGTGTATCTCTCAATACTATGTTATTTGTTCCGATTTTAAAATTTCTCGCTTCGCGGTATAAATAATCAAAGGGAGCCGACGGTTAACCCCAAGTGGCCTAGAAAAAAAATATACATTGTCTAGGTTTTTGAGAATTTTCGGGGGATAAATATGTTTGATGCAACCGGTTCCATCGCGAACGCTGGAAATAGTTCCCAACAAATCGTGCGTAGCACTTGCGAAAGGTCTTGTCCGTTTTCTGGTTTTTCCCTTACTGTTCGCTTCTTTTGCGGCCTAGCACTCTACGAGAAGAATAGATAGCAAATGAAGGCTTTTTAACACTTGTAATTATACTCTAGCATCGGATTTCAGAGTCAGAACTCTGGTTTTAGCTTTGCAAACCTCGAAGTGATGGAGTACAGAGCTTGCTCGTGTTTAGAGAACTCTCGATTTGAAGTAGTCAATTTATTTCCCTCTGTTTGATGTTAAGTCGGCTACCTTCGTTTTCAATCATTGAGATATCTTCACTTTACGGTACAGAGCGTTTTTCCACGATATGAAGATGGAGAAAATACGCGTAAAATCAATTTCTGAGGCTCGGTGTCCTTGTCAATTTCCCGGCATAGTTTTGAAAATTAGCGTTCACTTGTTACCGTTGTTTGAACCATGTCCAAACAGCCATGATCTTGAATCATTGGTGTGGAAATTCAAGGGTACAAAATTGCCACACAACGTAAAAATCACGCTGGTTGATACACTGTATGTTGTTGTGACTTCGCAAACGCGACTCGTGAGAACTTCGCGGTCGCGCTAACAGAATTTTCACTCAACTTTCGATTTCCCGGGAAACTCTGCGGCCGAATTGTACATTAGCGTAAATACATGTCAAAAATTCACTCTTATTTCGTATTTCCGGTTTCCATACGTCGTGTAAGTCTAAGTTTTTAGCCATCGCGAAAAGTTTGAGAAAATCACCGACTTTTTATTTATTTTTATAATTTTTTCAAGCATGACGCCTTTAAAAGACGTGTCTTTTTCCTTGCAAAAAAGTAGTCGAAATTGGAGCTTAAATTAACAAATTTACGCTAACATATGCGTTTTCATCTCAAAAACCTGCTTGTCCAAAGTGTGTTAAGAGGTTAACTGAGAAATGACCAAGACACCTATTTTAAAACGAGACGAGATGTTACTAAGCGTTTTTCGGAAAGAACATTGAAGACATTTCAGCTTTGCATTAAACAAGTGGTTTTTAAGTTTTATGGGAAATGACCCATATGCGTTGAATTGCAAGCTTATAACTGAAGTCTCTTGGCTTAAATCGGTGACTTCTTTAATTCTTGATGTATTGAAGTGAATCAATTCGCTTTCACAGCCATTAATTTTCATCCATTTTCACCAGTAAATTAATTTGCTACAGCAGATGTCTATAAGATGGTTTATCACTTTTTTGTGCTTCAGCCTGGACAAACTGTATGCAAACGGTATAATTTTATCTTTTTCCATTACTGCCTAAAGAGTTTTCAAACTTTAACCTTTTAATGATCAATTTTTCTTTTGATGTAATTTTTT
Organism: Pachyseris speciosa; assembly: GCA_016490735.1. Lineage (NCBI taxonomy): Eukaryota > Metazoa > Cnidaria > Anthozoa > Scleractinia > Pachyseridae > Pachyseris > Pachyseris speciosa. Next base: position 66,721 of record JAEMWC010001358.1, on the reverse strand, counting down.
TTATAATTTACTTTAAATTTATGGCTTCAAAAGATTGAAATTTATGGGGTTTTTTGTTGTTGTTACTTGAAAAACTTTATTTGTGTAAATGTGTGCTTAGGAATAGTTTAACTTGTTGGTAATGCTGCAATTGTGCATTAAAAATAATTCAGTCTATTATGGCCACACGTGATGAAATTATAAAAGTAGGCTAGACTTAATTAACCATAATTTTTTAGAGTTCCTTTGAAATGTGTTGCATTGTACTTAATGCATGAAAGTGGAATTTGCTCCAATAAAATGAATGTCATTCAAAACTTTATTATAATCTGGAAAGTGTGTGAGGATTTTATTAGACTGACTTGAAATATTTGTAAGATTTGTGCTATATTTTAATAATTTTGTTGGCAAAGTCATTATGGAAATGGTTTTAAATTTATTCCCCAAGTAAATCTGGAAAAAAGAAGTGCGAACTGGATAGTTTTTGAACTGGTTGCATATATAGCATTGACAGTTTTTTTATAAACAATAATATTACAACATAATTTGCTCTAAGAGCACAAGGCTCATTTAAAGAGAGCTTATGCTGATTATAATGCATTAAAAAAATACGATGTAATATGATTACACATCCCATCATGATCGGACAAGACGCACACAAAGTACTAAATGTTAGCAGAAACGGTTCATGGGCAAAGAAATGAACAATTGGACATATTCAAACAACATCATGCATTTACAGTTGGGACTTAAGGCAGGTTAATAGCATTAAGAATTAAGTATAGTTTGACTGAGGCCCCATCCACACAGTTTCTTCAAAATGCTACAGTTTCGTTTCACCAAAAAGGCATCTAAAGCTTTCTGTCCGCACTATTTGTTTTGCAGTGTTTTCCTCGTCCACAAAAAAATGCTTGAATATGCTAATTAGAAATAATTTATGCTTGGCTTCAATAGTCATCTGTGCGTGCTCTTGGAGACCAGATAGATCTCATTTCATGTGATGTGAATGATGTCAGCATTTTCAAAAGCCTCCATTTTTGTCGTCCACACTGAAAGCGATGCATATTCGAAACAATGGGTTTTAAAATGTCTCCACTTTGGAGAGCGTTTTCAATTGCTTCAGAATTGAACAGTTTGATCAAATAAGAATACATGTAGCAAGTGCATGGGACTGCGCAAAAATCTTGGTTGTTTACTATTTCCCTGCTAGCAGAGGCCACTTTTCCTTGTATTCAGCATGCGGGAGAAAAGAGACCTCTGCCATGATTAAGCCACCGTCCGAGTTCGTGGATGGAGGTTTTAAAACGCATGCTCCATGTATTGTTTGTCATTTGATCACGTGCTAAAAACATCACGTGATGGTTCGGTTGCTAAGAAACTGCAATGCATGCTCAACACAGACCGTTTCGACCCATGACAGAGGTCTCTTTTCTCCAGCACGTTGAATACAAGGAAAAAGAGGCCTCTACTAGCAGGGAATATTTACATGGGAAAATGACAAAAACAGAAACAATTAATGAATTTGTATGGGTAAACTGGTCAGTATATATGTATATATGTGTATGTGTATATGTGTGTACATGTATATATATATATATATATATATATATATCATATATACATATATATAAATATATATCATATATACATATATAAATGAATGAATGTGCTGTGGGATTGACACCTCAGTTCACTATCTTTCCGTTTTATAAGATTCTCAGCCCCTCAGAGGGCAAGAGAAAGAACAAAGAGAGGTTTTTTATTTTGAAGTATAAAACCGTTCTTAATGATTTGAAATTATGCTAATTTCTCACGCGCGCTTAGAATTACAATAGCCATTATAATTGTAATTACAATTACATCTGTGATGCAATAAGTCAATAAACACACTTTGCTATGCCTGAAGAGCCGCAACAGCGGTGAAACGCGTAGTGCAAAAGCAAAGTAACAGAAGACTTTTGTTTTTCATTGTTTTTAGTATCTTCATTCGACACAGAAGTTTACAGTTTCTTTATATTACATATATATATAAAATATATATATATATATATATATATATATATATATATATATATATATTCTTTGGGGGGGGTGGGTGGTCAATTGTGTTTTTTTAGTATTAGGTATTATGGATATTTCTTATAATTCGTTATAGTTTTTGTATTTTTATTTTTTAATTCATGTAAAGTGCTTTTGATCATTTTTATGTTAAAAGGCGCTATACTAAGTCAATAAATTATTTATTATTATCAGTTTACTAGTTAGAATACCTCACTAATTAATGTGTCTAAGTAAGCTGAAACCCACTCACTGGACTTTAGACCGTGTGTTAGGGGTCATTATCCCTTAAATCTACCAAATAAAATTTGAGCCTGAGCATTAGCAGCCATGGACAGCTGTTTTGGGCATGTTAGGCCTCATCAGCATGGCATAGCTAATGCTCAGCCTCAAGTACCCACATGAATAAAACAAGCAATGAAAATGTGACACTTGTGAGATGTAGCTTGGAGTGCCAAGAATACCTCAAAAATTGATATGTCTAGGTAAGCTGTAAGCCACTCATTCAGGGCACTATGGTCAGTTTACTGTTTGGGTTTAATAATGGTAAATAAACTGCAAATTGGGAATTGTCTGTACCATTTGATAAATTTGCTCTAATTTGCAGTGACCACTAAAAGGTCAAGTACTGGTATAATTAAATTTCTGTTTGGAAAACCCAACCAGGAAAACAGGACTTCCTCTTCAGTTCTGTTTCTCCAGAAATGTTCCACCAGAAATACAACCAAAGTCATGATCATGAAAAGATACTACATGTACAAAAGATACTAATGTACAAAAGATACACAGAAGAACAGGAACTTGCTTTTGGTAATTTTGTCTGGGATAAAGCAGACAGACAATGAAAGGGCTGCTGCACAAAAATTTGACCCAACAAAGTCACTTGATCATGCATAAGTATAGTGCAAGTGTCACTCTTCTTTTATGGAGCTTTCAGTAATGTTTTCTAACAAAGGAATCAAGACCATATACATGCAAATGGTTTATAATTCATTTTGGCTCATAGCTTTTTTGATTATCCTCCAACTAATTGATTTACTTTCATTTTATCCATGCAGGATTCAAAACCCCCTGATGCCAGCTCAGCACCAATTGCACAACTAATCTCGTTTCCTGATCGTTATAATGAACATTTAAATTCAGGAGCTCACTCAGGTTATCCTCGAGGGGGCCCTGCTCGTTTACAGCAAGACGATTTAAAACATAGTTTACATCGAAGCCATGGGCCCAGACCTGCAGGAATTTTCCACCCAGCACGACATCATCCCTACACTACTGCCCCTCAGTATCAATATGCTATGTATCCTGGAGTCAAACCTGATAGAAGATATCATTATGATCCGCCTTTGTGGTGAGTGACATTGGTTTAGAACTGTCTTCTTTCTAAGTGATTGGTGTGGGTATTTTTTGTGGAACAGTTCAATGTGTTCATAGGCAAAGCTGTTCTTTGTCAAGTGGTAATTGAGTCAAACAACTCCTAAACTACTAAGACTGATCTTGAGAATAAGTGGCACAAATAAATTATAATCCCATTGTAAGGTGCCAGGTAATGTGAAGAGCTTTAGCTTAAAGACTTTCATCCACAGCTTAAAGCACCTTATATAGCAAAGTCAATAGGAGAAAGTACTTGACACATAATTTGACAGCCTCTATTTAACAGCCTATCTCTGTGGGATTTAGTTCACAGTTCTATCCTGACAAGAGCTACATAGAAGATTCAGTTTCAAATTATTACTTAGCCATCGGAAAAGCTTCAAATAGCTTCAAAAGTGTTTGGAAGTCATCTGAACATTTTCAGACACATTTGGTAGCATTCAGAAGTCTTCAAGAAATTGTTGGATGTCGCCGGAGCATTTTCGGAAAAAAAGGTCACAAGGAGACTAAAATCTTGTGCATTTGGCTCACAAATTAAGTTGGCAGGTATATGATTTCAAATCACGTTACACATAAATAGCAATAATTATTAATAGCACTCAGTTCTTGATTCATCTGATTCAGTACTTCAAAAGTGGCAAATCTCAAATACGTTTGGGCAAATCCCTGGGCAGAAACATACATTGTGCTATTCTCAGAGGTGACCAGTTTTGAGGCATGGAATCTTTAGACCTTCACGCTGCCCACCCCTCTTCTCAAGATTTTGTATTTACCAGAGAGTTAATCTATTGTTTTTTCATGTTCCATAGGCAACCTCATTCATCAATTATAGGCCAGCCATCATCACAGTATCCGTCAAATTATCCAAGCCAAGTTGGTCCAACATCAGCTGGTATCCCAAGACTAAGTCATCCTACTCTAACGGCAGACCCCCGTGGGCCTGTTTGTTGTCCACCACCGCCACCCAATCAAACAGTCATTAGCCGTGCACCTCCTACATGTGGAACAGGAAGGTACGTCTGTAGCAATAGCTCCTTAGTTGGTGTCAAATACATCTTGTTCACCAAAAGCTGTGGCAAACTCCCAGTCTCTCTCAGGCCCCTTTTGGATAGCACTGCCTTCTTCTACTTGATAATAAGCTAAAAATAAAAATACAGGTTGTTATTGCAAAGGAGCATGCATCATCCATGTGTAATGACCCGAACTGGCCATCATTTTCATTAGTTTTGCAAAGCGTATGCAGCACTGATTTGTTTCTAAAATACAAAGGGTTTTGCTTTAAGCACCTTGAGCTGCACCTAAGCTCATTATATAGCATGTAAATACGTGTACATCAACAAAGAAAGGAGCACATTACTGGTACATCTAAAAGTAAGCTGATAGTCAGCAACAATTTCTCAGTCTAAGATGGCCATTGGAATTATTTTTATCATGACTTGTTAAGTTTTCATTAATTGCATTATCAATTGATCAGCAAATCATAATCATCATCATCGTCGTCGTCATTATCCACTGATTGACAATGCAATACCATTTTCTGTAGAGGATGCATTAATTTTCTGTAAAGAATGCACCTTTCATTTACTAAAATTGCCCATTTGGTTACCCTTAGCTTAAGAATCCCGCAGTACTGAAAAAGGCCCCCAGCACTCAGTTGGAGCCTCACCGTATGAATGGAGTACCCCCTTCCCTGTTACTTTCAGATCACATTTTACATAATTAACAAGACTTAGTAAGGAGACATAGGGTCATGTGTTGTCTCAGGCCACACTTTGTCATGTGAATGAAAACAAGAAGAACATGCAAACTTTTAGCAAGGTTCAATTCATTAATAGATACGTGATGCAGACCTTATGTAATTCTTTAGATGTCTATGCAATTAGACCCCTTAGTTGTAACTGGCTGTTTATTACTTTTGCAGCTTGTTAACGTCGCAGACTATCCCAGCAATGCCTGATCACACAGGACTGGATCCTGCAGTAAGTGGAAATAACGGACATTTGAAAGGCCACGTCAAGAAGCCCCTTAATGCGTTCATGTTGTATATGAAGGACATGCGATCTAAAGTCGTATCGGAGTGTACTCTGAAAGAAAGCGCCGCAATCAACCAGATACTTGGAAAGAGGGTAATGGCAAATTACAGATTACTGTAGGACATGATTGTTCATACACATCCAAAAATCGCACCTCACTCTTAGTTGCATGACAAAACCCAATTTGACAAGGTTATAACAGACTTTTGCCTTATAATTTTGTAATGACTTGCAAGTTGTTAAGTCTTGAGAATCTTGCAGTGCATTGAGTTTCACACAAGGTTTCAGAGGAGAATTATTACATATAAATAAGAATGTTTTTCTGTTCTGTTTTTAAGAGTGAATGCATGTCGCACATCTAAAATGCAAAATTTACTGGATTGCAAACGCGGTTTCACAAGTGTGCAATTAGCTGCCAAATTTTGAATGGGTAAACTTTCCCCTCAGTGGTGTTGACCAAAACTGAGTTTGGTGTGAATGGAAACAGACTGAAATTCACCAGAAAATCCAATTTGTCTGAACACCAACTGGACTCAAGATTTACTTGTGCTGGCCGCAAGTATCAGCACTTAACTGAAAATTGGAAATTCAGTGCCAAAGCAAATCACCTAAATTTTGGGCATGAATGTTTGTTTGATGTCCCATCACCTTTTTTTTCTTTTTTTTTTTTTCATCATCGCCTGTTGGTATTCATGGGCCAGCAGGACTTTACTCAGTTCATATGTTTTGTCGTAACAAGTTCATGCATAGATACAATTGATATTACATTGTACATGTATGCACCAACACAATTGAATCTTGTTCTGCAGTAGTTTTTAATTTCATTACCAAAAACTAATGGCAAACTAAATTTTTCTTTTTGTCTTGTTGTTGTTCAAGAGAGCAAAAGCTGTGATAACAGTCAAAATCAGCCAGACTAGTGCTAGAGTGGAGCTATACATACACCAGCTTTTGCACCCTAAGGCTTTTGCTTTGCTCCATGCACAGTACACTTAGTTTTGGGTTGGAAAATTTAAAGGGAGAAAAAGTCATTTTAAATCTTGTATTGGAGGGATGCTTTACTTGTTTCTATAGTTACATTAATGGTAGTTAGCGACTATCTTTATTGCCATCCAGGTCTCTATATATAGCCCTCATCTGTTTATCTGTTTTAGAATAGCATATGTCAAAAGCGTAAGCCACACCTACTCCGTACACAGGTCTCCTTTAGTGATAGTAGTTGAGATAAATTGCCCAATAAGCAGTCCCTCCCCCCTTCACATGAGAATCCCCCATAGGATGGGAGGGGCCAGACATAATATCCTGTATGAGAATGGCCACATCCCATTCAATAGGGGTACTAAATATGGAGGTGTCCATCAAAGCAGATCACAGTTATGCAAGGTACAGCTGTATAGGTTTCCCACAGGCAAACAATGTCAGACTTGGCTGTTCTGTAATGTAACCTTAAGCAGCATCTGATTTGTCCTTATAGTGTCACTGTCTGGCCAAAGACAGTCTTGCGAATGAAGGAATTGATCACCAAATATTGACTAATCCTAATGTTTCTACAGATTCTCCCAACTATAACCATAAACATTTTGTAACACACAGTGGGGAGAATATGGTTTTTGATATCAGTGATGAATGGTTAACCCTTTTAGGCCTAACAGTAGCCAACATGTACTATCTCCTTAACCATATCACCATTTGATTTTGATGTTTAAATCAGTTCTCCTTATTAGAACCCTGACAACATTTTGAAAACAGTTAGGAGAAGATGCATGTTGATAGCAGTATTTGAAGATTAAGATGGATGAAACTGATCCCAAAGTTGTCTGCTCTTAAGATAGTCACCTGTTCCAGTTATTGTTGCTTTAGTTGCCAGGAGCTTTCACTGAGATGGTGTATTCTCTTTCTTTCTACTCCAATAATGATTTTCTGTCATTTCTTTTCCAGTGGCATGCCCTCGACAGACAAGAACAAGCCAAGTACTACGAAATGGCTCGGAAAGAACGGGCACTTCACATGCAACTCTATCCTGGCTGGAGTGCGAGAGATAATTATGCACAGCAAGGGAAAAAGAAAAAAAGGAAGAGAGACAAATCTCAAGGTACATAAACATAAATAATATCTATTTAATATATATTTTAATATATATATATTTTATTTTATTTTAATATATATTTAATTTATATTTAATATCTATGTTCTATTGAGTAATTGGGCTTTTATTGCATATAGCTATGTCATGTAATTTTTAGGCTTTATATTGTAAATAAGTTTTTGGATTACCGTTTCTTTTTTTTTCTCGGCTTATTAGCATACTTTTGCTAGAGGTCTAACCAACCTCATCAATCCCAAGATTAAATAAAGCTTCATTCATTCATTCATAATGCATATTATGCATTAGGTAGATTCAGGATTTTGAGTGGGCTGGTTATAAGTTTCTGTTATTCTCTTTGACCTTTAGGATAAAGTTTTCCCTGAAATTTTTAAATGGAGATATCTTTAACAATCCAGAATGAGGCCTCTGCTGCACAACCAATTTTTTCCATGTGTGGATGATCTGATTCCACACCCCCCAACCCCCCCAAAAAATTGTCACAGTGTGAACCTGCGTAGTTGGCAACAGATGAAAGATTACAGCAAAAAAGCTCAAGCATTTAAAACATATGAGACACTGTGGGAGAAAGCGATGGCTTGTTATTAATATTGCCTGTTCAATTAAGTGGCTTTAAGTGTCGCTATAATAATAATAATTATTAATATTATTTATTTCTAGTGCATTACATTAAAATCTCAATACTCTTACAGAATAGTACAAGCTTTACAATAGTTCAGTCAATCAATCAATTAATTAATAATAAATTAATTATCATGTAAAAACTTAAATTAAAATGCTCATGAATTAAGTTGACTCTAAATTGTTGGAAATAATTACTAGTTTCCAAAACTTAGTTTATAACATTGGAATAACATTTAAAGTGCACAAAAAATTGGGTATCATTAATGCCTCTTTCCCAGGCACCAACATTTTTTATTTCATGGTGTCAATTGGTTGCAGCTATTGTCAGGAAGCAAATGAAGCAGAAAATCCTTTGTGTTAAATAATGGGGCAACTGAAATATGAACTGTGAAATCCAAAATGGATGCGCCCAGAAATGTAAAAGTGAAAATAGGTGATCATGATATCAATTTCTTTGTACACTTAAATGTTATAAAATTTGGAATCTAGCTTAATTATTTCCAACAATTTAGCATCAATTTGTTGTAAGAGTGGAGTTCCTTTAAAGTGCCTGTAACCCCAAAATGAATCTTTGTGCCTTTAAAAACCAAATCTCGACTTGTTATAGGCTGTAAAAGTTACAAAATCTATCCATCATCTGGTCAACGACTGAGCTAGTAAGGAGCATGGGTCTAGTCCTGGTTTGACGTCACAAACTGATTTGCATCACATTAAGTCTTTCTAAACATGCATGCAAAGCCATTTGTGACATCAAACCAGGAATAAACCCATTCCACTTACTAGCTCAGTCATGGGACAGATGATGGCTAGATTTCATAACATTTACAGCCTATAAAAAATCAAGATTTTGTTTAAAAAGGCACAAAACGGCACAATGTATTTTGAACAGGTACATAGATTTATTTAAGCAAAAAAATTTTTTGGGGCTAGGGCACTTTAATACTCGGCAGTAGTTGGGTTTGGATGTCACTTGTCCTTTATGTAATTTTGATTGTAGGGTTTGATTGCTACAAGGTATTAATACTGCATTGTCTTCATTATTTTAGCAGAGATAACAAATCCAAAAAAATGCAGAGCAAGATATGGTCTCGACAGGCAACACGAATGGTGTAAGCCTTGCAGGTAAGCCTGGAATAATTTACGCACTTCCAGTAGTTACATTTTGTTAGCTCTTTCTGTTGAAGGCTGCTTGATGCTCCAGTACAAGGAGGTGAACCCTGTAAATGCTAGAGAGCTTAACATGGAGTTAATTCTTATGTTGTTGTCTTTCAGGCGGAAAAAGAAGTGCGTCAGATTTTTAGCTGGTGGGGCAGGCCAAGATGTTTCTCCATCAGACAACAGCGGGAATGTGGAAAGTGAAAATATTGATGCTAACATTGATAGCAATACAACAATGATTACGCCAACAAACTCCACTACACCCACTTCATAGCATTTATTATTGTTATAATGATTATTGTAGAGTTGAAATTTTATTATCCAGAGCCTATTTTAGTAGAAAGTGAACCAATGTGGCCATCTTACAAAATGCATCATGCGCTTCAAAGCATAGTAATTTAATGATGACCTTAAGTAATCTGTTTTGAAATGTATAATTAATTGATTAATGTGTAATAATTATAATAATTTTATTGTTAAATTGAATGCATAAATTATGTCTTCAAATTAATTGTTGCATGTAACTGCAATCGATTAATGTAATGCAACCTATAACGTAATTTCTGATTTGATGAATCAGTTATAATGTGTTTCATAATTGCAGTTAATGTGTAATAATTATTCGACATAATGGTTATTGTTCAATTGTAATGCAAGTTAATTGAATTATGATAATTTATTATTATTTGTTATCAGTTTCACTGATAGTTCAGTTTCACTGATAATGAATAATTATCAATTATGGTCATAATAATCTTAGCAATAAGTATATTGTTGTAGTTGTAATTATTAATTGTCGTAAATAAAATTCTAACTATAACAATGTATAGCCTTCTGTTCATATTTTGAAAGACTACAGTTTCCCTCTTCTTTGCAGCAATCCATGTATATTAAAGTAATTTTAAAAGAATATTTGGTAGTGTTTTAACTATTTGGCAAAGCCATGACCAGTTTTCCTTTTTCCTGTGGTGAGAAAAACAGGAGAACTAACTTCTCAGAATGAACCTGGTTTGATTTTTCCAGTTTTCTTCCATCCATGAGTTGGCATATACAGAAGAGATTTGTCAGACAGTAATCTCATTGATGTGGGTATGCCAATCTACCTTTTTAAAGCACCTTCCATAAAACCATTGATACTTGCATTTTTACAAATTAAGCACACAGCAAACAGCAGATGCTGACTGGCAGATCTGGTTTTAAACCAATTTTCTCATGGAAGCTGCCAGTGCAATATGATACAAACTGTGTACAGACGTACAAAATGTAAGTTCAGAAATATTGTCAAACAAAATAGCATGCTGTTCGACCACAAAGTAGTGGAACTGGTCAGTACTGGTAGGTTTCATCTGAATCTTTTATTTGCTTATTCAAAAGCAAGAAACACCTTACACAGCATTAATTATGAAGAGTATCATAGGAACATACTGCTCAGTATCTTAATTTTAATGGTCACACAATAAAATTTCATCCATGGACTCCAAAGGTAGAACTACCTTGAACAGAAACAGGACCACAGGATATTACTGCTTGGTGACATGCTTGGTAGGTTTGATTGCAACACACACACTTAAGCACTTTATCCACAAACCCACATCATTTGAATTACAAGTAGGTACGACTCTGGAGGTGAAAGCAAACTCACCATTAATAACCAGGCAACGAGGAAAACCTGACAGAAAATAAGCCAAGAAAAAGGATAGGACTTTAATCTTATTCTATTCTCAAAGAAAATGAGGTTTTACTCATCCGTAGGGTTATTTAACCACCGATTAAGGATTATCTTTTGGAAAACAGTAAAGTTAAAAATTTAATTTCATGCCTATGGACTAGCTGTCAAATCCAAAACAATCTGATGATTTTCAGTTTTAATATTGATTACAGATTATTTTGTTGCTTGTTCATATTGAATCCAGACTTGTTGTTTGTCACTGTAATATTGCTTCCAAAGAATTTAATGTAAGCTGCAAGACTAAGTGTAAAGTATTAATGTAATTACTCTGTTACCCTGTACAATGCTTTTAAAGACTGTAAGTATTGTGGAGGATTGCAAGTAATCTCTCCCTGTCCAGTTTTTCTTGGGCTTGATGAACTAGTGTTACTGTTCGACAGCTCAGTTCTCCCAACAGTGGCAATTTAGTATCAAGTATATCAGGTCAGGAGCATTAAGACATTAAAAGTGGAAGCATTAATTCTCCATAGCTAGAGTCATTGATGCCAGGATGATAGTGTCAAAAACAGTTTATGCGCTGATGAGAAAAATGCTAGGTATTCCAAGAGTTCAGGAATGGGAAGATTGCTTGCAATCCAGATAAATAATATACAAAATGTAGCATTCAGGAAACTAGTCATTTTCGACTGCCGTACCTTTAAATCTGGCTGAAAGCTTTGTACTGGTATGACCTGTACTCTAGTGTCCATTATTTTGAGTTTTTCAGACCATGATACACTGGTCTCAAAATGTAGATCTTGAATGTGGATCTGAAAAACTCAATTGCCACAAAAAGATGCTGATTACAATGGTGATGATGATGATGATGGTAATAGTGATGATGATGACAATCATAGTCAGCCCCACACAGCAGAATGACAGAATTTTGGAGTATACCCAACACATCCTAAAATGCCGAATAATGAAAATTGGTCTTGTATAGATCTGATTAACTACTTGGTTCTAATTAGCCTTGGTTGGTCTAGTTAGGTCCTGTGAGGGTTAATTATACCCAATTAAGGCAAGCTGTTACCATTTCAAGGGCTGGTTTTGATCAGTGTAATCTACCATTCCACGGAATGGAGTTGCCCTTGGTCATCATTGTTGTCTTCATCATCAGTATCATCATAGATGTCGTCGTCATCATCGTCATCTGTGATTTCAGGATTTGTCATTTGATTCTATTTAACTTCTAACAGCTTGTTTAATTTACCTTTTTGGAGAAAAATTTCTACTTTCCACGTGGTCCACTTGTTGTTGATCACAAAATTTCTTCTCACAAGATCTCACAGTGACTGTACAATAGGGATGAATGCATGACACATTGTCACGCAATCTGGAGCCTGCATTCACATGTCTTTGAAAAATTTTTAATTTCAATTGCATTAAGTATGGTATGATCCTAAAACCACTAAATAATCATTAACCATACCTCTTTTTAACGATTTATTTCGTGATGTTTATTGCTCTATGGAATGTATAATTTTTAGAGGTGACATTCCCTTTCCAAGAAATGTAAAATATTTTATTGTTTGTTGATAGATTGTTTCATATCATTGACTACAAAAGATAAAAAAAAAAAGTTTTGTTACACCTGGAACCATATTGTGTACTTTCCTCCTAGCGTCACTATGTTTCTGGTTCGTGAACTAGAATAGGCCATTTCCGAATTACCTTTGGCCTCTTTTTCAAAGCGAGTCCAAGTGCTCATCTTTTCGTATGAAAATTAGTTTCATTCATGTGAAAATGGATTACATTTGCATGTGAATGGCAACTAATTTTCATATGAAAAGATGAGTCCCAGGACTCGCTTTGAAAAAGAGGCCAAAGGCAATTCAGAAATGGCCTATTGCAGGGACACACTGGGGGACGTGTAACAGGGACATGAAATAGGGAAAGGTCCCCGGGGGGGTACTCGCAGAAAATTGGGTGGGGGTGTGCAGCCCGATTCCTGAAACCCTTACCCTATCAGACCAAAATCTGCGATTTCAGACCCTGACTCATCCCTAGTCGTCTCTCGTTATTGCTAACCGGTAGCGGGAGACTAGAACGGTCTGCAACGAACGGGACGACGGGAAGGAAGGAAGGAGAGGGAGAGACGTCTCCCTTTCTCCCTCCTTCCCATCTTTCCCGCGCGCATCTCCTTCGCGCTTCCCTCGTTAGTATTTAATGAGCAGACATAATGAGAGACGACTGGGGACGAGTCAGTTTCAGACCTGACCAAAAATTTCAGACCTATTTCACGTACACCGTTGGCGTAAACATAATTTGGGAAGGGCTTTTGTCACTTTTGTTGATGGTCTTATCGCCTCATGACGAAGAAGCTTCTTCGAAAAAACATACTCAATTCAGGAATAGAGTGCATAAACCATTACCCTATTTCAGACCAAAATGGTCAAAATCGATATCCTATTTCAGCTCCACACGGCTAAAAAACCGTACCCTTCAGGGCCGCACATACCTATCTAGCCCATATAAGGGAGTACCGCCCTCCCGGGGGGAAAGGTCCCTTCGTTAGTACCGCAAAGCAAGCACGTTGCAGGCACAGAACACCTGTTTGTGCACAAGATCCTACATAGAAAATGTGGTTCACGTTGTTTATGCTTGCAGCAGCGCACAAATTTAAACCAGTTGAATTTCTTGCAGCTTGTAGCGTGCAGAGACATTATTTTGCCACTGCAATATGATATCACTTTTTCATTAAATCAGGGACCCTGTTATACGAGAAGGACTGCCCTAAACAAGTCGCCGTTTCATGTTCCTGTTTTATGTCCCCAGTGTGTCCTTTGCACAGTACAACCAATGGCACTTCACAGAAAAATATGCAAAATATCTTAAGGGGTACCCCACTGAGATCTTAATTTTACTTGCGGTGAATTTTTAACACGGATGATTGGTGAAAAATGTGACGTGTTACATAAGCTTTCATACGCAAATATCTACTTTTGTTGGCCTTTTATAAATAAAATTTATCCCTTGGGTAAATAATCTCGCGGTAATCTGACGCAGCTAAGACCTTTCTTCCACGAAGTCTCGAAGCATTTCCGAGCATTTTCCTAAACTTCCTCAGTCATGCCGAAGTGTCCCAACTGTAACAAAGAGGTGTATTTTGGTAAGTGCGTTTGGCCTTGGTTACGAAAAAATGTTCTCCATCTGCGTTATTTTCTTAAATCGTGCGTACGTTTATAGCTTTGGAACAATCTGTTTGTTTCCTTTGCTCTCGCTAGACAACTGTCTACAGCAGCTCGATGAAAAAAGGAAGGGCACGAACGAACCCAAAATTTACTCACAGAAAGAGGATGAAATTTTTTTAAACAAATAATTTACTTTCCGACCTATTTTTCGAGTTCGAATTCGGTATTTTGCATAAGTGCGTTTAAGCCTTTGCTGGTCTTAGCTTTGTTTTGTATTTTTTGTTTTGCTTAATCTGGGAAATCAAACCAGGAAACAGCGATAACGCGTAGATCAAGACGCAGAAATCGATTACCAACCCGAAAAGTGCCGATCTGGTTATTTTTGATCTAGCAGTATTCGATATACTCCGCGCTTCAATCAGTGACAAAACGTTATCGGAATACTGATAAATACGTGATAGTATTCATACTTCTTTCTGCGCGATATAGCTGACTGTTTGACGCTCGTGCAGCTTTTCTTGTTGGGCATTCTAAGTTGAATAACACCTGTATGTATCTGACTCGTTAGCTCCGTATTTTTGAAGCCTTTTTCATGACCAGCGTTTCTCTGTCCAGCGTTCCAGTCCCGTTCCAGGAGTATAAATTTTCGCGAGTCTGTTCTGTCGGGCGTGAAGCAAAGCTCACACCCATTTAATGTTATGTTTTTAGCGACAAGTGTCACCACGAACAATAAAACATAAATATTTTGTCCTTTTTGTTTGCTTTATTTTTTAGCCGAGAAAGTGACGTCCCTGGGCAAAGATTGGCACAGGCCTTGCTTGAAATGTGAAAAGTGCAAGAAGACGCTTACTCCAGGAGGACACTCCGAGGTTAGTTCATATGGATGTTCAAAAGACTTTTAGTCGTATTTGTTTTCCTGCAAAACAATTTAGCGAAGTGATATTGGCATTCCGAGAATGCTTAATCAGGCATTCAGCGTGGCGTTTCGCACGCTGAAAGAAAATGCTGGAAAGTGTTAGCTGCGCTACAAAAATAAAATATAACAAAAGCCCTGTCGAGGTTGAAGAATCTGTCAGGGGATATTGATTGTGCAGGTGCCGCTACGGTTTCTTCTGGAATGAATACTGAAGTTAATTTGCACCCCAGGGGAAATAAAAGATAAATTTAACATTTCTTGAAATCACTGGTGGAGTAATGATTTTTTATCACAAACAAACGACGCAAATAGCCGCTGTTTTGTGAAAGCAGAAAGTTCCCATCAGCCCAAGAATAACTTGCACACACCGAGGCCTTTAAATTAATGCAAACAAAACAATGATTGATTTCAAACAGCTGAGGCCAATTTAGCTGGTTTAGGCTCTTTGCCTTTAAAGATAGCGGGTAGTAATCGAGGCTACTTTAATAAAGAATGTCCAACTTCTAGGTTGGGAGGGGGCGGGAAAGAGGGTTGGGCGGGCTTGAGTAAATTTAAGATTTTCGATATTTTTTCTGAGACTTTCTGTTCTTCTAAGGTACTAAAAGCCAGCTGTAAATTAAAGAACTTTACAGAATTTTTTGAATGGTCACACAAAAATCTCATTCTTAGATTGTTTTTTAAAAGGCATATTAAAATTTGGCCACCGTGAAATTATCTCGCAATTCAGGATCATGTTTAGAATCGTTGTGAAAGTTGATAACAAGATTATAGTTTCAGCCTTTTATTTCACCCGGTGGAATACCCAGAAATCCCTATGGTGAAATCAACTTGCGACAACAACAATAACGGTAACTCCATTCACAAATCCAATAATACCTTATTTTCTGGCTTGTATTCTCTATGAAAAGGACCGTCTGCAAACTGTGTCAGAGACGGCGAGCTAATTTTCAGGATATAGAGTGCTTTTCGTTTTAACTTAAAAATCGGCTTCCGCAAGTGTTAGCAATGTGCTTCATCCTCCAGGGGCCGGAAGAGGAGAGACACTGGGCAAGTACGAGGTTGACTGAGACTTGATGCAGACGCTCAATAACTTCATAATTGATTGCGAGCCGATTCAGCGATTGATTCAGGGCAAAGATGAAGTGTGGGTAACACCGACTTCCGAGTGCCTATGTGCGAATTGTTTATGGCTGTTTATTCTGGTTATCTTCTACCAACAGACGGATTTTTTTTTTGAAGCTCCTTGTGCTAAAATAATCCCTCTTAAGGGGGCAGACCTCTTAACAGTCGAGCTCAGATAGTATAGTGGTTCCATCCCGTTTATGCTTCACCTCTGTCAATTCCTCAATGCTAGAGGGTTTCCCCTTACGAAAGCGGCATACGTGTATACGTAAAATAATCGTTTCTTCCACGATACAAGAAGAGGAGAAAAAGAAAAAACATGTTTTTATTAACTTCATAGCTCAAATGTTAACGCGCATAACTGTACTAATCTGGAACGCTTTGCCTTCTACTTAATGTAAATCCTGAATCTGTTTATGCATTTCATGCCGCCATCTCTAGCAAACTATTTATTGACGTATTTTCATAATCTCATTTGTTGTATCTGTGAGTGAGTAGTTTGTTATAAAGTTATCTCGTTGTCCTTGTAGCGGATCTTTCTCACCTTCGCTGTGCTGATCACCCATTGCCGAGTTAGCTTGCTAAAAGCAATTATGATTATGACTTTTTTTTTTCAGGATATTTTAATTCAACAATTACGTTTCTTACAAAGGATAACGAAACACTAGTCTACCTAAAATACAGATTTACGCATTTCACACGGAATACATAGAAATTTGGTCAAAATAGAAGACAGGTGATGAAGAAAATTACTGCTTACATTAGATTTAAAAGTTGCAGCTGTAAAACTTTTAGGGTTTCTATGTGATTGCGGGTTGACAAAAGGATATTAATATAGAGCACTTTTTTAAGGAAGAAGAACTGCCCATCTGAGACGAAAGTTTGATAAGCACTTATTAGCGACCACCATCTGCTCTAAAGTCTGAATTTTATCGGAAAGTCGTAGAAGGAAGCTCTAGAAGCTCAGTACACCCTTGCAAGATGTGGTATTTTGCTATGAGTATTGAGTAGTTTAATGCCTGCCAGTATGAAGATTTTTCGAAAAAACCGTTAAGAATAATACTTTGATTCAAAGTTAGCAATTCATTGGTCTTTTGAACTCACCAATCTTGACATGTTTTCCAGAATGACTGCACTTCATTGCAGAGGACAAACAAGTGGTTCATAGTTTGTTTTTCATTTTTGCATAGAGGGCAAAAGTCACTTTCAGCTATTCCATCGCGGTGTAAGCTAAATTGAGTGGGAAGAATGTTGTGTATAATTTTATACTGAAACATTACGAGTTTGACTTCTTTTGTAATTTTAAACGGAAACAGGTATACCTTGTCAAGGGTTTTTTCGGTAAAGCCATGTCTCAAAATTTTAGTCTGGGAAGTTGGCGGTTTAAAAGTAAATGTTAAGATTGTCGAGTAGCTAGAACTTGTGGAGGAGTTTGTTACGGGATTTTCGACAGCGTTAGTATGATCCTACTGGGTTATTGTTTTTTTTCCACAAAGATGGAATGGCATCTACCAAACCATAAAAGGTAGTAAAAGGTACTTCTAGGTTGTGCAACGTCTTGAACTCAGGGTAGTTACAGAAATTTCCACGTCTGTTCAATAAATCACGTATGTAGACGATCTTGTGCGAAAACCATCTTTTATAGAAAACTGGTTTCTTATTAATTAAAATATTGCGATTATTCCAGAGAATTTCATTTCTAAGGTCTCCTTCATTTTGTTTCGAGCTTTTAAAATCATGCCAATACACCAGAATTCATCGGTAGAAAGAGGGAAGGTGTTCCAGCGAAAGCAAACTAGGTTCGTAATTGCATTTGGTCAAGAAAGAGAGGTTACCGTATTGGTGGACCATGAAGTCAGGAATAATTTTCCAAGAAGAGGTGACCTCGTTTTGGATTCTTTTAATCCACGCAATTTTCAAAGCATTCTCCATGACTGCGAAGTCGCACATTTTTAACCCACCTCTCGCTCTTTCTCCTATGATTGTGTTTCTTTTAACTTTTGAGGGCTTACCGTCCCAGATGAAATTGAAAGTAATCTTGTTTATTTTTTCTACATATTGCTTGGGGACATCCAAAACAGAAGCGTTGTATATCAGTTTTGATAGCCCTAGTGTTTTAACAATGTTAATTTTTCCGTAGAGGGTGAGTTTTCTTCTTTTCCAAGTGTTTAAAGTTTGTTCCAAATCTCGTACTTTAGCGCCAAAATTTAGCTCCTCGGCATGCGTACAATTGTACGAGAAAAAAAATTCCGAGAGAGAATATTGGTTCCTTCAGGGCCACTTAAAACCAAAGGGCGTGTCTTCGTTATTTTTCCATTGCCCAAGCCACATTGCCTCAGTTTTGGCGGTGTTTATTTGCAGGCCGGAAAGAAAGCTAAGATTTTCAAGGAGATCTAACAGATGGACGACAGAATCCCGATCACGAACAAAAACAGTGGTATCATCAATCATTAGTTACAGAAGTTGAAGGTCGCGACGTTTCGACTACTTACTGCCTGGCATCGCTTCATCGTGTGATAACGGAGGGGCGGTAAGCTGTTAAAACGCTGCGATCCCCAATTCTGATGGCTATACCGTGAGACAGCGCAGTTATTTTAGCTATGACTGACGAATTACTTGCTCTGTAAATGTTTTCGTCAAGCACAGGAGCCCATCACTAGGAGCGTATAACTCCCATCCTAAGCCTTTGTCATGACATTTTTACTGACCGCGAAAAAGGACAACGAGAACGTCAATGGACGGTGACAACGGCAGCTCCACAAAACAATAGTTTTAATGAGCGAAAACAAACTAGGCTCTACACGTGTAGATACTTTAATTGTGGCACATCCAGAGTTGTGATTGGTCATCGAGGCTCTGCGAGAGTCTGATTTCATCTAAAAATAAATTGGTCTGTAAAAACGCCGCGACAGTCCTAGGTAGGAAAAGAGGGGAGTTGTACGCTCCCAGTGATGGGCTCCTATCAAGTGTTAGTCTTTGTGTTCCTTCCCTCAGCATGATGGCAGGCCTTACTGCAATAAGCCATGTTACTCTGCACTGTTTGGTCCTGGAGGTTTCGGACATGGAGGAACAGAATCGCACAAGTACTAACTAGTAAGTCAAGAAGCTTCTGCCTTGACTACTTTAAACTGGACAGCATAGTTATCATACTCAAAAGGGCGGGGCAATGACCTACACCTCGCCAGTGAGAACATAGGGGCCAAACGGGAATGAAAGTTGCCTGAAGTCTAGATTCTCTCTCTTTATTCCCTTAAAGACGTGGACTGTCATGTACTCTTGAAGACTCTCACCGATCTTACGCGCTCTCATTGAGTCAGATCAACCTACTAAGAGTTTGCTCTCGTTTAGTTCCGCTTGAGAGTTGCGCGATAGTTTTACTGTCGTCAGTTGCCGCAAAGATACTGGTAGGAGAGAGACCACCCTTCAGGTGAGACAAAAGAACAAACAACACAAACAATGTACCCTAGCCCTAAAACAATAGGACTGCGACACTATCCCCGCTTCTGAAACTTAGAGCCTACCGGAGCTGCGAGGCTACCGGCCGCAAACATGCAGTCTTTATGTTTGCCTCTAAAAAATTAACATAAAATAGCATAAAGGCCTGTTTATGCAGAGCGCGACGACGACCACCAACACTGCGACTGCGATTGCGATTGCGACTTTCCGTGCGACTTACGGCTTGAAAGTTCGCACGAGCCATCGTTCATACACAATGCGGTCATTTGGGCTGTGACAGTCGCAGTGTGTGCTGATATGTATCATCTTCTAAAAATGGCAGCAAACGCCTCAGACACAGATTCTAATGACATTTTGGCATCTTGCCCCTTCACACGGCCTTATAAAATTAATGGATGTTTTTCAACTTCGGCAATTAGGATTTCAGTTTTGTCCGACATGTTCACAACCGGTGCCCCCAAAGTCCAACCGCGTGACACCTGGGCCGATTAGCACGAAAAGAAAAGAACTGATTGGCTCAGGGGAAATAGCTCGTGCGACTATCGCGTTTAAATTAGCTGTACAGAGGCAATCTCTGCGACTTTCCGTGCTAACTAATTTCCAGCCGCGTCCCTGGTTGCCTTCGGTATAAACGGCTTTATCCACTGAGAACGCCTCGTTCGCGTTCGCGTTCGCGTTCGCGTTCGCGTTCATGGTCGCGTTCGTAGCCGTGGTCGTGCTTTAATGTGGGTGGCAACAGGTAATGTCTTGCGTCCGTTTAGCGCATGCGCCAGAAGTCGGAAGAAAACTCGCTTAAAACTGTGAGAGTCAACTCTCGCACAATTGTCAAATCCTCTTGTCAACTCACAGGACGTTGCTTTGAATCAACCTTGAAAACTAAATCAGTAAACTTTTTATTGTGCATTTATTGTACAGTATTCAGTTATCTGGCTCCCCCGGGGGGTACTCCCATAAAGTCCGGATAGGTGTGTGCCGCGAAGGGTCTTAAACCCTGACCCTATTTAAGGAACAATCCAACGAAAATTGATACCCTATTTAAGGCCCAAATCCGAAAAATAGCACCCTATGCAAGGGAAGAACAAAAACTCAAAATAGCTTGAACAGGTCAACTTTATTTCCTTAAAATCGCTTTGGCAATACTTTAACTTTGACAGATCATTTGTTTTTCGCTTAACTGGGTGTGTACAACCTGCTATTTTTGCTGATACAAATTTAGGCACCCTATCTAAGGATCACACCGGGACACTATGCCAATAGCCGAAAAGGATACCCTATTTAAGGATCGAGAACCTCCAAAAACCATACCCTATTCCGCGGCACGTACCTATATAGCCCATATAGGGAGTACCCCCCCCCCCCCGGGGCTGGCTCCCTGACACTTCGATTTTTCCTTTATTATTAATCACTGTTTTTACTACACTATGGATGTTGATATATTGCCTCTTATTAGTAGAGCTAGACACAAAACTTCTTTGAAAGTTTTACATCATTGAGGGTTTTCTGACACGATATCGGTTCTCATTGATTAGAGTCTCCGTCATCCCATTGCAAACCAACATTTCCTATGTACAGCCGCCATAAAACAAAAGAGGAAATATTGGCTAGCTTGTGTTAAGTTATTTGTGATAGGGAAAGACCATATTTGTAAATGAATAAAGGGGGTTAGTTTCTAAAGAAACTGTGGTGCTACGTCGGTGGGGGAGTGACTGAACACGAAAATTTGGTTTATCAACGGAGTTGATGATGTAATTTGAGCACCGTACAGGAATTTGATAAGCTGACGTTTCGAGCGTTAGCCCTTCGTTGGAGCGAATCGAGGAATTGTGGGTTATGTATGGTTTATATACAGAATATGGAGCTACGCTATTGGTGGTAACATGGTAATAAAAAATTATTTAAAAATCATGCAGTGATAAAATATTGATCCCTTCTTCAATCTTTCGTGCGTTTTTGACAATGCTGTCCATTACTTCACAGGTCCCAGATGTTGCTGAAAGTTACAGCTAGCAGCGGACGTCGGCTGGGATAAGAAAAATTTGATTTGTTCATTTTCTAGCTTTTGTAGTGTTGAATCGTGCACTATATATTTGATTAATATTGCAATGCTAAGACTTCTAGTCTCTTCTGTCAGAGAAAGAGAGATCGGGAGAGAATTAAATATTACAAAAAAAGTATGACCATTTAAGTTCACAATAAAGATAAACTTACTTTATTTGTTAAATGTTTGGTCTTTCTCGTGACTCAAAACGGTGAATTTTTCCTCTCTCATCCCTCTCTTATATTGTACAGTCGACTGGTCAAGCAAAATTCTCCAAGTCGTGAAAAAAATTGCCGTTCTGAGCCACAAGACCAATAATACACAACAAATAGGTGCGTTTACGTCTACCGTGAATTTAAATGCACATACTAGTACTTTCTGTTAAGACGACCTTTCGCTATTCATACTGTATGTCGAGACACAAACGGGCTTTCAGGGCATTCACAAGTTGTGTGGGTAGCCTGTGCACTATGGGGCGCTTCCGTTCGTCCGGTTTCATCTTGGTTAGGGTCTTTCGATTTATGTCACCAGGCAGCCTCCTACCAGACCTTACCCAGACCATATTTTGGCTCGTGAAGTAATCTCTCCTCCCCATGAGGTCGTGGGTTCGATCCCCGCGCAAGCTTGAATTTTTTTCAGGCTCTATAGCGATGTTTCTTGTTTAAAAACATTGACGTCACATTTCTTTTCATATTCAAATTTGCCAACCATGGAACAAAAGAAGTCCTTGTTTCAACAGCCAATTAGGTTCTGGTTGGCATATTAATAACAATGGGTGACGTCACGAGAAACATCGCTATTTTCACTACTGCAACTGCGATGATCATTCATATATTCATTCATTAATCCGCAGTTCATAATTTTCATATATTCATTCTCACATTGAGCGGTTTTCAATTGAGTGTCGAAAGTAAATTGTGTTTGCTTTGGTTTTGCATTCCTTCGCTCTGTGATTGGCCAGCAAAACTCGCGCCACTTTCTTAACCAATGAGATGCAAAACCAAAATCAATCGCGGCTTGCACGAGCGTATTTTCCCGCGCGTTGTGCCGGCTACATGTAATTGCTTCGTATTCTGATTGGCTCGTTGCGATGTGTGTGTGTCTGTTGTGATTGGCTGGATTAATTGCTTTGGGTTTGGTTTTACGACACTCAATTGAAAATCGCACTAATATGCCATAACATTTACACTTCCTTCTATCGAAATTCAGATCCCAGCATTATGAAGAACTTTTGTTACAGTTCGTTACCTCAGTGGTATAGCATCCGAACTAGTAATCGTAATATTTATCGTATTAGAAAATTTTTATCTACCGAGCATACGAAGATTTTAGTTAATGCCTTTGTTACCTCAAGACTCGACAACTGTAATTCATTACTACATGGTCTTCCTCGCTGTCTTTTACATAAATTACTGCTTGTACAGAATTGCGCAGCTCGCTTAATTTTAGGTGGTAGCAAGTTTGATCATATCACGTCATTACTCAGGGAGCTTCATTGGCTACCCGTTGAACATCGCATTACTTTTAAATTACTTTTAATAACTTTTAAAGCTCTTAAAGTGCCTATCACCCTTAGCCAGTTATGTGAAATTTCAAAAATCTATGTATGTTTAAGACGTTTTCTGAAGAAATTAAACGTATTCTGGTTTCTATCTTCATTTAATCAGACGACGAAAATCGTAATTTGAGGGATATTTTCCGCCATATTGGATACAAAAAGGAGCAGTTGAGGGATTGGGCACTATCTTGTGACGTCAACCCAGTATCTCAGTCAAACAACATTAGCTAACATCAGCAAGTTTCTAACTCGACTTTCTGTAACACGTAAAGAATATGCCGGGTAGATGTGTGGTTGGTGGACGTTCTGCCTTCCCAGATGTACAGAACGGTTTGATTTTACATGCTATACCATTTTTAAAGCTTCTTCTTCTTCTTCTTCTTCTTCTTCTTCTTCTTCTTCTTCTTCTTCTTCTTCTTCTGCACTTATACACCCCAAATAGGTTAAATTACGGTCCACATCTAATTTCTGCTTCAAGTTCCTACATCAAATCTGAAAACTTATGGAGACCGAGCATTCTCTGTATGTGCCCCCAAATTATGGAACTGCCTTCCCAGCTATATAGGCGTAGCTCCAGTGTCAGCACTTTTAAATCATCTTTAAAAACTTATCTTTTCAAACGTTATTTTATTCATTAGGTAATGTAAGTTTTATAATTCTATTTTCTTCTTTTGTTGTGAAGCGCTTTAAAACTTTTGTATTAAGCGCTATACAAATACTGTTATTATTATTATTATTATTATTATTATTATTATTATTATTATTATTA
Source organism: Pachyseris speciosa (assembly GCA_016490735.1). Classification (NCBI taxonomy): domain Eukaryota; kingdom Metazoa; phylum Cnidaria; class Anthozoa; order Scleractinia; family Pachyseridae; genus Pachyseris; species Pachyseris speciosa. The sequence continues at coordinate 42,690 of JAEMWC010001358.1, read as the reverse complement.
TACAAGTGAAACCGGAAATAACAATATATAATTATATATCCCATAAAAAGGTAGATATAAGGCAAAGAAACAAAATGATGATCGAAAAGGGTAACTTTTAATGCCATATATTACGGCGAGACATGACTAACCTTCTTCAGGGGCAACACTGAAGCAAAGTAAAAATGGAGAAAACGGTTACAATACAGAAATAGAAATAATAGATGTGTACTGAAGCGGCTACCAAAAATGTGGCATTCCCAAGGTGGTAAGAACAATGATAAGTTGTGATGAATTTGCAATTTTGTTAGACTCTGCAACAAAGTTAAGACATAAGTAGATACTGCTACGTAATGGGTAGAACCAGAAGAAAAAAGTACAATCAGTTGAAGGTTCAGAACCCTTGCCCCACCCATTCATGCACTACTGACTTATTATTTAGACCTTGTAGACTATGTTTTTCTCACTTAACTTCTCATGGTTTTGAAAGTTATTTGTTGCTGAGCCAGCAAGCCAGAGCTTACTAATAAATGTAAAAAAAATAGTTGTATGGAAATTTGGGGGTTAAATGTTGTACAGACGGAAGATTGTATTCATATTTTTGTGGATATTTCTTATGAGTGGGCTTCGATCGAGGCAAGTGTACTTGTACTTCTTTGGGAAAATAGTTGACAATTTTTCTTTATTATTTTTACCTTTTTAGTTTTTGCATATTAATTCATTCATACCAGAAATCACAAGTGTTAGTTGAGAGAGGAGAGAGAGAGAGAGAGAGAGAGAGAGAGAGAGAGAGAAAGAGAGAGAGAGAGAGAGAGAGAGAGAGAGAGAGAGAGAGAGAGAGAGAGAGAGAGAGAAAGAGAGAGAGAGAGATGATCTGAAAACACGCCTATCCGCTCTTGTTCTGACAGTTTTTTTAGTTCACGATAAACCAAAAATTAAATGTTTTGCAATTTTTTTCTTTGGTTAAAATTACGAAGGAAGACATTGCCCGCTATGTTTGTCATCGAATCGTAGATTATCCACACCTCGCGATTCACACGTCATTTTGTTTAACCAATTACAGAAAGTGAATCGACCTTCTGAAACGAAGCGACGGTTTGCTTGCGACAGCGCTGTAGCTGCGGTGAAAGTAGCTGTAGCTGTGGTGAATGTTTAACAAAGTAATGGGAAATTTCTAGTCCGAAGCTTAACTACATTCAAAACGGTGAAATGATTTTGAAATTTGGTTCATCCTGTGTCATAAAACCTTAGACCAAGTCAGTGGATTAACGAGCACATGAACGCTGTGCGATACCTCGTTCGACTCTCTCGTTCTGCCACTTCGACTAGGTCACCTGAAGATGTGTTAGACTGTGAAAAGATTTGTGTGGTGAAAGAGCTGTGCTGAAAATCTGAAAAGGTCGCCAAAATGGGAGATTTGCCGTCAAATTCAACTAAGTAATGGACAATTTTTAGTCCGAAGCATAAAACTTTAGATCAAGTCAGTGGATTAACGACGTCCACGTCAACGCTGTGCGATACCTCGTTCGACTCCACTCTCCTTCCGCCACTTCGACTAGGTCACCTGAAGATGTGTTAGACTGTGAAAATATTTTTTAACTGGCCACTCTGGGAAGAATTATATCAAGGCTTGATGGACGGCTTTTTGGATGTATCTAAAATGTTGTGAAAGGGATTGTATTCGCGCCGCGACTGCATTCGACAACACGTAAATTTTCCCGCTGTGCTTTGAGCATGACTAAATACGAAGGACGTGCGATTTACGCAGTGGCCCGATGTAGCCTCTTCGACGATTGGAGAAGGTATTTACCGTTGACCTTTTATTTATTCGTTTTCTTCAAAAAACGTACGGTCAACCGATAAGCCAGATAAGCGTTGTCTTTGTTTATGTGCCCGACTTTTGTATGGCTCGGCAAGAAGTTAAGCCTACTCTCAAATTTGGTTTTCAAGTTTATCGTCAATTTGTTTGTGAAGAAGGTTTTCAGGATTTCTGTGTTGGACCCATTCTTATGGCAAATTACATTTTAATTTCCCCTCAATTTAAAAAATAGATTCAAATGAAATTTACCGTAAGCTTAAGCTTATCTGGCTTATCGGTTGACCGTAAGTTTTTTGAAGAAAACGACTAAATAAAAGGTCAACGGTAAATACCTTCTCCAATCGTCGAAGAGACTACATCATGTATGATTTATTTCATATATCATTCACAATTTAAACATTGTTGTAAAAAGGTTTTTCCTCAGACTACCATTGTAAATAAGTGCCACAAACCAGAAGCGTAACTCTTTGTGAAACTGCCAAATCAATTAAAACAATTATTTGCTAATCTTTCTTTGTTTTTTTCGACTGGTTCTTGGTCGGTTTTGACATAAACTTAAGTACTTGACGTCTTCAGAGTTATTAAGCTTAGGTACTCTCCGCGTTTAGCGCTCACGTACACGAACTCGCACAAACAGTCGTGATTTTAAAACTTTTCTCTGTTTCTGCTGAATCTTTGACATACAATTTTTAGCTTTATAAAATTGAATTAAATTATGTGAACCCCCATGCATTACAGCCTCTGTGAAAACGTTTTTTGTAGTACAGTAATTTTTCAGATACAACAAAATGTTTCGCCACTCAAATTAAACTTATGTGTCGGAATCGTGTAATTCATTAGGGTAATCCATTTGAAAGCACGAACTGTTCCAGTATTTGTTTATGCGCAACTATTTTTCTTAGGCCAATACTTTGAATAATGGCCTTATTGTACACTTTGTTATTATTGTAATAGGGAATTTAGTTCATGGACAGTATAAAATAAAGTTTTGATGTCTGTGCGAATGAAGGTAACGTTTCAAGTTCCGGTTGAAAATAAAGTAATCATTTATTCCGTCACTGTTTAAGATACGTTTTTAACCTTCAAATATCGTATTTAGTAAAATTACTGAGCTTGCATCGGTTGCCTTAAGCAACTTTAATTGTTTCATTTAATGTTAGCATTAATTTGATTTCATTCGCATTGCTGCAACTTCTAGTTTAAGTTTTATAATTTCAAGAATTAAACAACACTTTTTAGGTGGGACGTGCATTTAAGTGTACCACAAACGCGCTTTTTTTTTTTTGTTTTGTTTTTTAACAAACAGCAACAACTATCTGTATCAACTTACCTTCTCAAGTATGCATTGTCCCTGAGCAGACAGCAGCCATAAAAAAACAATAATTAAAAAAGTCGTCAAAAGTTCCGTTTAAAGAAAATGCAAGTCTAGTCCGTGGAATTTTTTTTTCCAGCTAACCTTTTGTGGCGCGGCGTCGCAGTGAACAAAAAGCGCGCGAAAGTATAGCCTCGTTTTCGTTCTTTCCTCCAGGCCCTCTCCTCTGAAAAAAGTCTTAAACATCGATCCTCGCCAAAAGCAATTGAAATTAGGAGAAACTGACAACGCCATCATAAAGAGCATACTCTCAAGCCTTAGGCAAAATTTTCTTTTATTCCTACCTCAAATGGTTGTTGAGCAGGAAGCTGACAAACTTTTCAGTTAAATTTTCTACTGCCGCACTTTTTTAGGAAAAAGTAATCATGGCCATTTTTTAAAACACTATTTATTAAACTACAACTTCGCTTAAAAATATTCTTGGAGAAAGGTTCTAGTAAACTTTAAGAGGGAATATTAAACTTCGGTCCGTTCTGGTCACGTGACCGATGACGTCACAGCATTAAAAATGTCAAAAATGTATATTTCATAAAAATATCTACCAATATCCAAATTTTTGTTTCCTCGCGTTTAATGCAACGCGAGATAGCACTTGTACCCAGACTCCCACTTTTTGAAAATTGTATATACCCCCCTTAATATTTATATTTTGTTCGGTACCCGGGCAGTCCGAAATGGCTCACACCATTGTGCTTCAAACTACGTTGACTGCTTTCTCAATAAAAAAATAATTTCGTCACAGTGTGCAAAAACGCACTTGTGAGCAAAGTCACGTGACCAATGACGTCATCGCCCTTAGTCTTGTACAATAATTAGTTTATGGTAAGACTTATCTCTAGACAACGTGGGGGTCTTGCTGCCCTCAAATTGACCAAGTTATCTGGGATTGACGATTTTCCAGCTGCAAAGGATTCTGGGAAGGTTCTTATTATAATTATATATTGTTATTTTAATTATTATTATTATTATTATTATTATTATTATTATTATTATTATTATTATTATATTTTACTTCACTTTACTTGTCCACGTTTACCTTCTAGGGCCAGAACCAAACCATGGTTGTAAGGCACTAGAGGAGCGTTTGTTCAATTTACTTGATTGAGAGGACCTTTCTCAGAATGTGTGCAGTTCCCAGAAGTGCTGTTTTCTGGATTTCATTTTGGTTGTAGTTGCCTGGGATTGCGCACAGCTGTTTTTCAGTGCCTTTCCTAATAACTCCAAGGGCACCTACGACAACGGGGATTACCACTGTTCTCATCTGCCACATACGGGCTATTTCTATCTCCAGATCTTTGTATTTAGACAGTTTCTCTGATACTTTAATGGAAGTGTTTTTGTCCGATGGTATGGCCACGTCAATTAAGGTGCACTTGTTTTCCTGCTTATTTTTCATCACAATGTCTGGGCGATTTGCTGTTATTGCTCTATCTGTGTGGATGGGCATGACATGCAGGATAGTGATATCATCTCTTTCTACGACTTTTTTTGGTTCGTGTTCATACCATTTGTCTACAGTGTCCACATTGTATTCCCTGCAGATGTTCCAATGTAGGTGAGTTGCGACCTTATTGTGCCGGTGGATATATTGTCTTTGCCAGTTCTGGGCAGCCTGAGATAATGTGATCTATGGTTTTTTGGGATTTATTACAAAGGCGGCAATGAGGGTCAGTGCCTTCTTTTATAATGTGGTGCTGGTACGCTCTGGTGAGGAGAGCTTGGTCCTGCGCCGCTATAATTAGTCCCTCTGTTTCCAGTTTGAGCCACTGGTTTGTCAACTTCATGTCAACGTCCGCTTCTCTTATCCATGAGGGGTATCTACCATGCATTGGTTTTTCTTCCCATCTTTTCTGTAGTAGTTTATGGCCTTGGTGTTTTGCTTTTGCCTTGATTTTTTTTGCATGTAGAATTGCATTTACATCGTCTCTTCGGGGCGTCTCTTGGAGGTCTAATTCATGTTTGTACTTTTCAGCTTCTCTTGTGATAGAATACAGCTTTTTCTTTTCTTCATGTCGCTGGACCAAGTGCAGGAGTCGATCATTCCTTGATGTCAAGTAGGCATCAAGGCCAGTAGTGGTAGTCTTATAGGTCAATTCTAATTTCTGTACCTGTTTTTTGTTCCTGTTTTAACCTGTTTGAGTATTTCTTTAGCGATCTGTATATCTTCTTTGTTCTTGATCTTTAGCTTTCGGTCTAGTTTTTCCTTTTTCCAATGTTTGATCGGCGCACCTTTCTCAACTTCACTAAGGATGTTATTATTATTATTATTATTATTATTATTATTATTATTATTATTATTATTATTATTATTATTATTATTATTATCGGGAGATCATAGTTTCGACCCCTACTGGGAGAACTCAGAAGTTTCGAGTATGCATGTTTGACGTAGTTTGGCTTTTGAAGGCATATTTTTTTAAGCTTAAAAACTGACCTATAGAGTGTTTTCATATGACGTCACGGTGGCCATGTTGGTGTCCCAAAACAAAGAAACGGCGGCCATGTTGGTGTCCCAAACTAAACCTCTGGGAATTGAACTCTATTTTTATGCAAATACTTTCTTTTGTTTCAGTAAACCAATATGGCCAGTAGTCACGTGAATGAAAACGCTCTATTCAGACTGTTCGTCTCAAACTTTAGACTGCAGCAACGTACACTCGTGTTGTGTATGGAATGAAATGTGTATGGAATGTTTTGATCCGATGTTGCTCAATTATTTTTTCTTTTCCAGGACTGGGCGCTTGGCGAGTTGATGACAGTGCCACAAATGTGATGAAAGTATTTCTGACTAGTCTATTGTTGTGGTATTTGCAGACAACTTCAGACTCGGGGCTCGTTCGTTTAGACATACTCGGAATCATATAGACGGTATTCATGTTTCTTATGGGACCTATTCTGTTTTCGGAATTGTCCCGCCTCCGATAGTAGTAGAATGGACAGAATGAGCAGAAAACGGTTTACTTGGAATGCAAAGAACGGCCTCACTAGCCTTTCTGCGCTATAAATACTGCCGAGGCGGTCATTAACTCTTTACTCGGGCTTCCGGTGGAAGGCCCGAGTCTAAAAATATCGTAAAATAAAAGTAATAAGCAAAGGACCGCTAACAATAGTGCTGCTAGTTTACGTAGGATCTACAAGAGATCTAATCAGCCAAAAAATAAAACAGAATAAAATAGAATAAATGCAAGGCTACGTGCAAAGTTGACTTTGCGAGACACCAACGCTGACATTGTAGTTGGCGTCATTTAAATTCGCTACGCCATGCCTACGAGTCCCAATAACGACGAAACAGCTGTCCATGGCTGCAACCCTACTTTATCGACTTTCGGTCATGATGGTGTCTCGCAAAGTCAACTTTTCACGTAGTATCAGCCTTGCATTTATTCTAAAAAGATCGTCCGTTCTTCTTCTTCTTCGTCGTCGTGTTTCATCCACAAAGCTCACTTCCGGCGTTTCTGCGCAAGCGCTAGCTAAAAATAACACAATAACAAAAATGATGCCGTGTTGGATTATCACATATCACGCGCACGAAATCGTCGATACACCTTGTGTTTTGAGGGTTTGAACAACTAATAGGTTAAGAGAAGAATCTATACGAATGTTTGCAAGTTCAACAGCGAGCCGAAAGGTTTTAACATGGCCAAACTAAACTGCAGATGTTTTCAGTGGTTTGCGAAATTGAAGTAGTAGCAAGTCGTATTTTCCGATTGCCTCTTGGAAGGCCAATATGGCCTCTAAGTCAGGGCACACTCGGTCCAGACTATCCTGCGCGCTTGGGCTTTTTTAAATCTAACTAGGGTTTTATAAGAAAAACAACACATAAAGCGGTCATAAACATGGTGAAGCGATGCATTTTATGAAATCTGACTTGACGTTTCGTATGTGGCAACATACATTTTCAAAAGTAACCGTTATGACATGAAAAACTATTTATATTTAAAAAGAAATTGCGAGTGATCTGGTTTTATAAGAAAAACAACACTTAATGTGTTATTTTTCTTATAAAACTTCGATGGCCGAAGGACACGAGTCTCTAACTAGGGTCACTTAAGCCTAATCCAAGTCTCCAAGTATCCAGGTTCCAGTCTCGTACTCAGATGTACTCAGGTGGGGTGGAGAAGGGGGCATTTAAAGGTAGTTTGGGTATATTCGTTCATTTCGCTACCCTGTTTTAAAGAAAAGAGACCTTTTGGGCTGCACATACACCTCCTTTTAACTACACAGTAAGCTTTAATTTCTAATTACCGGTAATCCCTGTGGTTTTGTTATGGTAAACAAGGCGCATGTAGATCAGTTGACGCTTCGCTTAACTGGCGCCAACTGCCCTTCGAAAACTTTCGTAGATAAAACTGTAGTAAGTTTAATTTTTACCTCTTTGTGATTATGCACCTATCAATGGTGTGCCCCATGATGGGGGCGCGGGCAACCCACGGGAAATTTGACATTTTCAGGTTTTCAAACGTCAATTTCCCCACCCTTGGGTTGCCATTTAGAAGTCAAATTCCCACCTCAGGCACTAGCACAACAAACGTTTCAAGACGGCAGTGAAGTCAAATTTCTCACCCTGGGGCCACTGTGGAAGTCTAATTCCCGTGGGTTGCCCCCCCCCCCCCACCTCCCCATCCTGGGGCAAACCATTGATAGGTGCAATCTAGGTGCAATATTAGTCAATCAGGTGCAATCTAGTGTCGTAATTCTTTCTGAGATAAAGAGCTATTTATGAAATGCGCTTATCCGGCAAATTGCACACGTAATGATAGCACAACAAACAAGTAAACCGTGAGGGACGTCAACCTAATTGGTGATTTGCTTTTCATCCATGTCTGCAGCTGAGAAAGTGAGTTCCATCGGCAAGGATTGGCATAGAGCTTGTCTGAAATGTGCCAAATGTGGTAAAACTCTTTCTGCTGGAGGTCACGCTGAGGTGACTGCTACTTTTCTTCTCTTTCACTTTTATTTTGCAAGTGACAGAGAATATAATTTTAAATGCACATTTGTGAAAAAATGGCAAGGGAGATATCTGGAATGTTAAGAATTTGTGATGGGAGTTGTAGAGTGTAACTTCTATTGTTTATATATTATTTCATTAATTTATTTCATCATTTATTGTTTAATGAAGTCGATACCTTGTAATCATCCAACTGATTGATAATTAACCTCTATATGTTTATATTGATTCATCAATTGGCTCCCCAGTTCTCAGAAAATACAGTCAAACCTCCATTAAGCAGTCCTCTGTTAGAGCACTTTTCAATTGAATGTCGTAAAACCAAAACCAAAGCAATTACTCTGACCAATCACAACCGAAGTAAGCAGTGCAATGGGCCAATCAGAATACAAAGCAATTACATGTGGCCGGCGCAAAGCGCAGGAAAATATGCACGTGCAAATCACGATTGGTTTTGGTTTTGCTTCTCATTGGTTGAGAAAGTGGCGCAAGTTTTCCTGGCCAATCACAGAGCGAAGCAGTGGAAAACCAAAGCAATACGAGAATTACTTTTGACACCCAACTGAAAACCGCTCTAAAATGCACCTAATCCCAATTGAAAATATTTTTTGCTAAAATAAATCTTTGCACCTGTTTGAAATGCATTGTGCCTTTTTAAACCAAATCTTGACCTTCTATAGGCTGTAAAAGTCATGAATCTAGCCCTCATCTGTCATCTGTTAGTTTATCAAAGTTTTGAAACCCATAAAAAAAAGTCTAAAACTGGAAATAAAGGCTAAATGTTTTTGGAAAAGGTGCAAAATTTTATAGTAGCATAAAAAATATTTTGGGTGCACTTTAAGTGGTCACCCTCTATTAAACTGTCACTTGTGTGTCAATTGATGATGTGGTCCCTACAACAAACAGCTTTGCACTATTAGTATAAATTTATTGTGCATTGTTCAATTTTTGCCAGTTTTTTGCTAAATTTGGTGACCACTTAACAGAGGTTTGACTGTAGGCAGCAAGTGATTTTGTTTCATGCAGTTTCACCCATTTTGAAATCAATGGTGATCTGATTTTGAAATCATGCAGATGATTTCAAACCAAATTGCACTCCACTCAGTTCAATTACCATCATGAACACGATGTTGCTACAAACTAGTCCTAGTTTGCTGTACAGATTTGTTATAAGTGAGAAATTTAGTTCCTTTTTTATTTCTCTTAAATGTACGTTGTTAGCCTATGCATGACAAGTTATGTTTTGAAAGTCAAAGTGTCCACATGCCCCTGGATTTTCAGATTATAGGTGATGACACAGTACAATAATTTTTAAGGCAACATTTTTGGGTTAAAAGCTGTTCTTTTGTAGCAGAACTCGGCAACTTTCAACAAAGGAATTTGTAATGGCAGTGGACTGCAAGTTTTTGATCTATCTTCAAGACTTCAAGACTTTGCAGTGTGCTGCCTATTGCATTAAAAATTACCATTAAAGATTGTCATATTTAAGACACCCTAACCTCGTTAAAAGATTAAATAATCTGTACATTGTCTTGTAAAGGGCAACTGGTAACGTCAATAGAGACCTAGTTAAGCAACCACAGGAGGTGGCCAGGTGGATGCCAACCAGAAGTAAAACTTCCCGCCTTTGAGCTACTTAGCATATTGACTTGACATTCAGCCTGCATCGACCTCACTTGGCTGTGGCAAGGAAGGTATGTTTGGTCACCTCGAAAGATGGCTGCTTTATCCTTCAAGTTTTGCTATCAAAAATGCAAAGAACTTTCTTGACATTGGAAAAAAAGTGTTGTTCACCATCACTTCTACATTTCACTAGCAAATATTCGGAGTACTTTTTTGTTTTACTGCTCTAATTACAAAGCAAAATCATGTGAAGCAAAAACAAGCTGAGACAAAGAAACAAGTTTAAACGAAGTGGTTGTGAGTTTAACTTCAAGTTTAAACCTCAGAAACCGATGTAAGTTGAATGGTTTGGTTCCACTGTAGTATCCTGTGACTGTGGGTATTATAATTAACTATAGTATTGTATTGGTTATCATGTTAAGGACTGCAACCTGTCATCCAAAGTGTGCTATCATATCAGAGTATCTACATGCAAGGACAGGCAAGTCACTGTAGTAACTATACAAAGGCCTTCTGAGTTTGCCATTGACAGCTGAATGCAGTGGGACAAACAAACTCATCTGGTAGTTGCAAGGCAACAGCTGGAGCAGGAATATCGCTATTCTTTACTTGAAATTCAGCTAAACGCTCTGAATCATCCAGCTCATCAAAGTTGAATCTATGATACATGTATCTATAATACATGTATTTTCACGACATGCCTCAGCTAAAAGGTCTCATCAAGGGTTCCATCAAGGTTTGTTCAGTAAAGCTGAGCAAAGTCATATTTGAAAACAAAAACAAACCAAAACACAATGGCGGCTGCATCTGTTACGCAGCTTAACTTTCTTATTTCATTCCAGATGGTGGCGGCCTTGACCCACTCCATCGTGGCCCAGTAGTCACCTCTTCCTGACCGCCTCTAGTGGTTGCATGCTTAAGATCTCTAATATTAAATATGGTAGGCCACCATCCATGCATCTTGTGAAACCATTTGTCTATGATCTTCCAATTTATTACTGTAGTGCCCAACATTTTTGTAGTGTAAAATATGGGAAACATTCTTTGAAATATTTTGGGCCTTACCTTTGGTCCAAACTAAACGTCTGTCATCTCTTCAGAGATTAGAAAATTATGCTTATCTGGACTTGTGGATATTGATGTTTGTAAAGACTGTGAAATGTGTAACAGTTAATACCATTTATAATCTATGCGTAGATACTCTCACAATTTTATCGGTTTTTTATTACCCGGGCTGCGCGCGTCTCGCGCGGCGCCCGGGTCTTAAACTACCGACGGTTCTTCTTTTTCGTCGTCGAGTATCATCCACAAATGGCAATTCCGGCGTTTCTGCGCAAGCGCTAACTATTTTTAACAACAGTGATGCATGTTGTCACGTATGGGAAAATGTCGATTCATCTTGTGGCTTTTGAAGTCTGAACAAACAATATGTTAAGAGAAGTGTCTATGCGAATGTTTGGAAGTTCAACGGCGAGAAGAAAGTTTTTAACATGAGTAAACTTAACGGCAGATGGACTGCCGTGTTTCCCCGTGTCTGCTTCAGTAGACAGCGAGTAGTCTCTAATTTTGGCGACGGATTGTGGGGGCACGTGCGCGCGCGAAGTTGCGAGGAGACGCGATGCGTGGGGAGCGCCAAAAATTAGAGACTACAGACAAAGGGAGTTTGACCTTTCACGGCCGAGTGATTCGAGTGTAAATCTCATATCAACAGCAAGAATGATGCCTGTTGTCACGTACCGGAAAACGTCGATTCACCTTGTGTTTTTGAAGTCTGAACAACTAATATGTTAAGACAAGTGTCTATACGAATGTTTGCAAGTTCAACAGCGAGAAGAAAGCTTTTAACATGACCAAAATTGAACTCCAGATGGACTGCCGTGTTCCCGTATCCGCTCCATTGAGATGTACATTTTGTTGAATAACTCAAGTACGGGATATCACACACCCCTGAGACTTTGACAGGTAGTTTATTTACTATTTTGCCACAATATCTCAATTTCTGGACTTTAATTTTTGAATGATAAGCGATTATATTTTACAAATGTACTAGCGTCCCTTGAAACTGTCCAGAAACGTTCCTTTCTTGTGTTTCAAATGACCCTGGATTGACGTATTTGTAAACAGTTTCACTCTGCTAATTAATTTTCTACTCACATTTCACCGAGACTCCATTCACATTTATGCGAAAAAATCCAACATCGTTCGATAAGCGTTTCCTTTCTCAAACAATTATCCATCGAAGCGAAAACAAGTGTGCTTAGTTTTTTTTTTTTTGGAATCAATACACTACTTTTATCATTTTGCATAACGATAAACCTCTGTGGCCTAAAGGTCATTGTTCCTGCCTGTGACGCAGCTAACCCGGGTTCGATGTCTGTTAGTGGTATATATCACGGGCTTTATTTTTTCTGTTTCTCTTTTTCTTGTTCTTTTAGAAATATTTTTTACAAGTTTTATAATTATTGTGCTCAATGGTTGAGCTGTATTTTAGAGGAATATATGTTGATAGGGGTCTAAAGAAATAGACTCCAACACAAGCTAAACACAATGCGTCCGATGTAAGAAAGACAGACTTCCCTCTATTCTTTTGTTTAGCACTAAGTTAGGGATACAATACTGTTTTTTGCAAGCCCGGGTTTAGGCTAATTGTAGCCTCTTGTTTAGGATTTGGAGTTAAGATAGCCTGAAATTCAGAGAGGTTGGCGCTCAGTCAAATGCTAAGGGATTGGGACAAGCGAGGGAAAGAATCCTTTCTTCACTCACCCCACTCCCGCAGCTTTTGACCGTGTGCCATTAAACAAGGCAAACATCCTCTCTGTGTTGCCCAAGTGAAGAGCCTGTATACAGGCTAGAGTTGAGATTTATCTAATTATAATATTATTTATTTACATATTTAATTACTTTAATTTATGTGTCCCAATTAGTGGAGCACTTTATGCTCCCACGGCTAGAAGAGTTTGACACATACATACATACATACATACATACATACATACATACATACATACATACATACATACATACATACATACATACATACATACATACATACATACATACATACATACTTTATTCCAGAAGCAAACCATATGTACAATTAAAAACTAAGAACTAAAATGCTTCTAGAAAAGGAAGTTAAGAGGTTAACCCTATATGAAAACTCCCTTAAAAAAAGGAAAATATATAATAAAGTTGTTGTTTTCTTAACTTTGTTTCTTTTAATGTTTGTTTGATTTGATTGATATGCTTGTTGCTTCCCTGTGCAGAGAGAAGGCAAACCATACTGCCACATTCCTTGCTACAGTGCCTTGTTTGGACCCAAGGGATTTGGCCATGGAGGCACAGAGTCCCACTCATACAAATGAGAACATTCTGTGCTGACAACAAGAGACTCAGGTAATGACATAACTGATTCTTACCAGCTTGGTATCTCCTCAAAAATCCAGATGTCATGAAAACAAAAATAATCACTAACAACTTATCATTGACAAGAAGTTGGAATTTCTGTATGGTGTACATTGTTTGCCATATGACTCTCATTAGACTGGAGCAGTCCCTTTATTTATGGTTCTGAATTGTGTTTGCTGTTTAGTTTGGGTCACCTGATGAGCAGGGGAGAGAATCTTGATCCCATACAGCTGCAAAAATGAACTCGCCCACCCTATCCTAGATCCTATCTCATCTTATGTCATCCCCTGTCCCAACCCCACGCAGTGCACCCTATCCAATCCCATCTCATTTCATCTCATCTCATCCATGCCCATCCAGTCCCATCTTACCTAATTTCATGCCATTTCATCTCACATTATCTCATCCTGTACCATTGAATCCTATCTTGTTATAGACTCCTTGTTTTAGGCTCCTTGGGGGAGCAGGGATGGTGTAGTGGTGAGAGCACTCATCGTCCACCAATGTGGCCCGGGTTTGATTCCCGGACTTGGCGTCATATGTGGGCGGAGTTTGATGTTTTTTCTCTACTCTGCTCCCAGAGGTTTTTCTGCAGGTACTCCGGTTTTACCCTCTCCTCAAAAAGCAACATTTCCAAATTCCAATTCGATCCGGAATTTCGAGGGCCACAAGTTTGTCAGTCATAGACTGTTAAGTGTCACCCTCATTTAACAAAGTTGTTTATTTATTTATTTATTTATCTCAACTGTTAACAGTTTATCTTCAAAGCTCTAAGGCCTATCAACACAGATGTTGAGGTGATGTGTAGGGGCTGGCCCCTGGTTGTTTTCTATTTCATGTCACCAAGGAGGGGTCTCTTCAAGGAACACTGCTTATTTTAGGCGCAAAGGGAGGAGATTAATCAAGGAAATACTATATAATCTTACAATGCTTTTTTCTTCTCAGGTTCAAGAACTTGAGAGCACTCCACTGTGATGTTCTGGCTGGTTGCGATCAAACCCTTTGTTAATGTTGAAAAACAAGTTAGAATAAAGGTGGTAAAGATTTTGAGTTAAAATGTGTTCTTCGTCTTGTTTTATTCCATCATAATAATCCTTTCACTCCTCAAATGGAAATTCCCTGCTTTACTTATTTTGTGTCTGAGGGCACTTTCCATTCATCATATCTGGCTGGTAGACCGGGTCAGTTAAGCTATGAAAAAATACATTTGAAGACCTGGTAGATGGTGAACACCAATAAAAACGTACGGAATCTTTTGCAAAAGGGTTACATGGAGTTACGTTTTCGGGCCTGCGGTGGCCTTTTTCTCGAGGCTATGGGTAATTACCATTCCAGATGGGAGTTTCAAAAGTCTTGAAAATTATACAGTTAAGTTATCAGCTAAAGAAACAAAATGGACTTCATTAGAGGTCAGAAATACCCTACTTTTCTTGAGACTTCAAAATATGGTTTCGGGCCCGTTAAGTTACCGGGACTTTCGAGAAACGAGCCCCTGATGAGTTCACTGGAAATTCGAGGGCCGGGGTTAAAGTACAGGTCACAGCTTTATTGCTTGGTAACTAAGCCAAACAGTTTCTCCTTAATCTAAAACAAAATTTTGGATAGTGATTAGGGCTAGGAGACACTTTTGGGCTTCTTTATTTATCTGTGACATGGTGACCTGTATGTTGACCTGTGTAATGTGACCTGTACTTTGGCCCCGCCGACATTCGTGACGAGCACCAGGTTCAAACTAAAATAGTTTTGCAAACGCCCGAAGCATTTTCAGATCAAAACTGCTCAAAAACTACATGCACTCAAGGGCGACATATACGACCTATATAGACAGTATACAGGATAATCGTTTGGAAGGGGGATGGTGATTGGAAAGTTAGATTACGAGGCCGAAAACGGCGAATCTTGCGGGCGTGCCGGGGGGGTGGGGGTGGGGGAGTACTCCCATATTTAGGTTATATAAGTATGTGTGGCCCCAAAGGGTATGGCTTTTTAGCCGTTTTGGTCTGAAATATGGTATCGATTTTGACCATTTTGGTCTGAAATAGGGTATGGTTTGTGCACTCTAGTCGAATTGGATATGTTTTTTCGGAGAGGCTATTTCTTGATCATTAGGTGATAAGACCATCAACAAAAGCCCTTCTTTTTTGTCTTTTAATTGTGTTTACGCCAACCATACACGTGAAATAGGTCTGAAATAGGGTATCGAATTTTTGGTCAGGTCTGAAATAGGGTAGGGAAAATCACAGATTTTGGTCTGAAATAGGGTAAGGGTTTCAGGAAGCGGACCGCACACCCACACCCAATTTTTCTGGGAGTACCCTACCACCCCGGGGGGAATCGTGGTCTTGCAAAGGTGGGTGCTATTCGGTAACGCGGGAAAACACGTGAGAAAGTCACGATCGATCGATCGGCTTTGGTTTTGCTTATCGCTGGTTGAGAAAGTGCCGCGAGTTTTGCCAACCAATCACAGGGCATAGTTTACCAAAGCAAACGTGTTTTTAAGCATGACTTCAACTACTGAATGACGTAAACGGGTGGAGGGTTTTTTACAGTTCCAAAATAAGAACAACAGCATGTACAACTTTTTTGAAATCTCACAGCCTTTCAACAACTCTTCAAATCTCAGGCAGTCCGTAGTACGGTGGACGTTTTCTGGAGTTTTAAGCATGCTAATTTAGTTTAATCTACAATCAAAATGGTAAATACATGAAACATGGGTTCGAAATCAAATTTAGCAACAAAGTCTTTGCTTGCAACGTAAAGTTTAGTTTAGTGACCAAATAAACTCTGAGAATGAATAATACACCAGTCATTTGAAACCCCCGCCACCCCCCATTCGGGCTTGAGCGGGGCATTCACTTTTTATACAAGTGAAAGCGAGTGAAGTCCCTGGTCCTCGGGGACAAAAGTGAGCGGTGTATTCTCCCACCCCAGCTGTTCCACACACACATGGTACTCCCTTTGTAAAACGACTTGTTATCGCCAAGCGTAACACGGTTTAAGAAACATTGTTGCCAGCCGGCCATGAAATAAACTCAATGATTTTTTTTGAGCGGCCTGTACGTTACTTGCAAAGGCTCCTCAATGCACAATGAATAAGTCAAAATATCTTTAGTTTCATTGATACTTCTGAATAAATTGACAATGAAACACAACAGACAACTACACCTTTTGCTGGTCGTTACCAGAAAATAATAAAATACTTTGGGTTAAAAGCACATGCATACTGGAACGATTCTTTCAATTTTCATTCGAGAACAATCATGAATCAAGCGCAAGCATACCGGAAGGATTCTTTCAATATTCCCATTCGAGAACAATGAGTCAAGTGCATACAATCAACATCATGGAAAATATGCCTACCTTTGTCGATCAAACTGTTTAGGTCTTCGGCTACAACAGCCTTCTTTGGTCCATCACGGGGATAACAAACTTTGCAAAGCATTATTCCCTTCAATGTTGCAGACCGGAATATGCCAAGAAAGCGACAATAATGTATGCAAAATTACTATGAGGCACGAAACCAAGGAGTGACTGCCCCGCTTATTCCCCCGGTAGGGGACGCGAAGAGCGTGACTTCCGGCGAATTCCCTGCCTACCGGGGAACCACTTTAAAATGGAGTGCATCTGAAGTGAAAGTCCCCGCAATCCCACTCTAAGGCCGGAATGGGGGCGGGGGGGGGGGGGGGTGCGGGGGTTTCAATTGACTGGTGCATAAGACCCACCGGCTCATCGTCATATACTCATATTTGAGACAAGTCCAAACTGCTGCACAACAATTTACGAAAAATAGAGAGTTAGCTTTGAATACATCAAAAAACTAAAAACTATCGTTTGTACAAATTGGGTTACAGTTAAGTTTTTGGCCGTTTGACAGCAGAAGTTTTTCTCGCAGTGCAATTTGTAGTTATAGAATTTTCGCAACTGGTCCGAAAGCGCCTGCAACAGAGTCTCGCGTTTTCATTTCAAACCTGAAAATTCCTGTTATCGGTAGTTTTGCTATTTTTGTCTAAATTCTTACACTGACGTAAAGCTGGGTGCAGATTTTTCTTTCCTTCAAAATAACTTCACATATGATAATTATACAACATGGTGCATACAACAAATTTTTTTATTTGTCTTCTGACTGGTTGCGATAGTTTAGTTTGCCCCGCCGATTTTCGAAAATATGTTTTTTTCTGAGCTTCAAACTTTTTTTCACTTTCGATCTGTTAGTTTTTCACAAAAGCAATAACGCGAATTAAAAACATATCACTGGTCGAAAGCTCTCACAGAAAATATTTACCCCAAAACTGTTTCCCGCGTGTCAGTGCAGTACCGTACCGGAAGTGCAATCTGGTTGGCTAAACAAGATTTCTAATGCAAATGTGCGCGAATTTAAATTGGTCTCCTGCATGACATTTTGGGCAGGTGCGCTGGAACCGACTCAGACAAAACGACAAGGAAACTTGCTTTGATCTCAGCTCTAGGATTAAGAATTTAGGAAAAAGGATTTGGCCATGTCGAGGAAATGCCCAACGTGTGAAAAAACCGTCTATATGGGTAAGCGATTACATTTTGGCGAGCTTGAAATACGAGTCCATTTCGACGCCGAACGCGCGTATTTCTACAACATGGCTCTCTTTTGTCATAGCTGGCTCAGTCGCGGCCAGAGCTTTCAAAGTTTGAAATGGACTGAACAAGAAGTACGCATCGATTTTACTTTCATTGCATTCTTGATAAATTGGCCGCTTTTTTTTTTCAGTAGACGATACTTGCAATTCCCTCACCTCGTGTTCAGTTTGTTCCGTATTTGAATTCTTGACAGGTGAAAAGAAAGAGTCCCTCGGAAATTGGTATCATCCTTTGTGTCTCAAATGCAAAAAATGTGGCCGACAACTAGCTACTGGAAATCATGCCGAGGTTAGTCTCTCTGCAAATCAGTTTAGTTTACTTGCTATATATATAATTTTGATATTATAATTTTTGATATAATAGAGGTCAAAATAATATTCAAGATCTGTTTACCGTTTAATAATAAGCAGTGGCGTGACTTGAACTCAATCTTTCGCAAATCTTAAAGACTATTCTAGAACTGCATGCTACCTCACGCCTGAAAATTTCGCGGCCAGGAAGACTAAAGACTATTCTAGAACTGCATGCTACCTCACGCCTGAAAATTTCGCGGCCAGGAGGAATTTGCCGGAGCACAGCCATTGGAAATTTCGCAAACCCCTCATTGCGTAAAATATAACCAGGATTATCGATACCTTCAAATACATAACAGGTTTTATGTTGACCTGTGTAGAACCAGATTTTACGAATTTTCATTTCACGGATAATCACGGCGCAAGTCTGTGCTTTGCATTCAATCTTCGATAAAGGAAGACAAAACAAAACACAGGCATCGGACATTATATCATATAACAAATAAACAACAAAGAAATTCTGACATAGACGGTCCGACATATTAACAAATAATGTAATCAAATGAGCAAACGGACTGACGAGAGCACGTATAAACTTGAAGACTGGCGAAAATAATGCTCTATCCAAAAAGGCGTCTCGCAAAATCAAAATTTCAACCAGATTTCACGGATCTCAAAGTTTCGATTTTTGCACAAATCCGTCTCGGCGTCTCTATTGCTAATTTAAACCTAAAAATGCCTCGCCCTCGCGGGAAAAGAAATGGTGGTCTTGTAGTACTGCTGTCTCGCGGAGTCTGAAATCTACCATTCGCCGCCCACTTCCCCTGCCCCTCCACCCTTTCCCAATTTCTTGGTGTTCCAAAACCCTCTAGGTGTTAGCTGACAGGCCCTTTGAGGGTTGTGGGCTGTCTCAGGAGTTCCAAGAACGGCCCAATCTCGTCCCCAGAGCCCTCGACATCTGGCTTTCATCCGGGCTTTCAACCTCGTTCCCAGGGCTTTTCCTAAGAAATTTTCTTTCTAGGGAAAAGCCCTGGGAACGAGGTTGCCGGGCTTTCGCATGACAAACGCGAAGGTTCTCTGTTTCTCCTGCAAAGGCCCCCTGGGTAAGAGATTTTTTTACCCCGCTGCCTGAGAGATGCAGAGGGCTTTGCGGACTGTAAATTTCTTATCCTTAACTAAGTTTTTCCGTTTTCAGCGGAGAGGACAACCCTATTGTCATAAACCTTGTTATGCGGCCGAGTTCGGACCCAAGGGGTTTGGTCATGGTGGCACCACCGAGTCACACCGGTACTGACACGTGACTTTCGTTAGGTAGGTGGGCTATTGTTCGCTGACAAAACCAAACAACTGATCAACGCCCTTTTAGTCGGAGCACAAACAACCAACCTGATTATCAGCTCATATGCCCAACCATACCTTCTAGGCCATGCATTTCCGCTTCCAGAGATGAAGGCTGGGCCGAGAAGTTCTCCGTATCGTATTGGAATAACGAGGCTTAACTTCCCCCCCCCCCCCCCCCCCCCCAACACACACACACACACACACACACACACACACACACACACACACACACACACACACACACACACACACACACACACACACACACACACACACACACACACACACACACACACACACAATACACACGCATTTCCCCTAGCGGAAATGCTAAATTACAAAAGCTAATAGCAAAACATATATTCGAATGCTTTGAAAAAAGGATAGAGGAAGACGGCAAAAAGTAAATACTCTAGGACTTAATCAATTAACAACTTAATTAATAATTAATTAAGTAACAATTTTTGTTGTTTGTAACTTTTAGTTATTTGGAACTCGTAGTCGATGTACTATATATTGTATAAGACTCCAAATAAAAACATATCTGTCTGTCACACACGGTAACAAACCAAGCTCACCGTATTACAAACAGGGTGAGGTTTCCTTTATTGTCCCCATCTGAGCTTTTAGTTTGGCGGACTAAACGTTCGCGAGACTTGCGTTTGATAATATGCAAAAATAACGTTGTGAAATCAGTGAGCCCGCACGAAAATTAAAGGTAAAACTCAGAGCGGTTTTCAATTGAGTGCCGTAAAACCAAAACCAAAGCAATTACTCTGACCAATCAAAACGGGTGTAAGTACTGTAATGAGCCAATCAAAATACGAAGCAATTACATGTAGCCGGCGCAAAGGGCGGGAAAATACGCACGTGCAAATCACGATTGGTTTTGGTTTTGCTTCTCATTGGTTGAGAAAGTGGCGCAACTTTTGACGACCAATCAGAGAACGAAGTACTGCAAAACCAAAGCAAAACGGGAATTACTTTCAACACTCGATTGAAAACCGCTCTATCATACAAAAACAAATACATCAAATATAGTATGAGGTTGAGAATCCCAAATGGCAGGAGGCAGACCTGTTGGCTATTTACAAGCGTGGCCGGGCCGAGGAGTTGAAATCGGGACTACCATCAAACAACACCAGCTATTGGTCAGAGCGGGACTGGAACCCGGGAGCCCCGGATTACAAGTCCACTCGTCCACGCTGCCTGCTAAACTAACCATCTCGCTCTCTTCGCGATAAACTTCTGTTACTGAATATCTTGGTTTTTATTTCTATAGGTAGATGTGCGTCAGAGGAGGCGGTTCAAGACCTAAGGACGCGAAAACAACCTCTTTACATCTGAGGCTATTATAGATAACTTCAAATTTTTAATAAAGTACGATTAAGTTATGAAACAGTCACTGTCTTAGTGGAAGTGAGGCCCGGTTCAGACGTCGAACTTTTCATGTACCGAACCTAATGTTGCTATTAAGTACATGAAAAGTTCGACGTATGAATCAATTAGGATCGGCAGTTTTGTATTTGGGTCGACTGTACCGTTCTATCCGACTGGGCTAGTCGGATAGAACGGCAAAAGATCGACTTCGATTCATACGTCGAACTTCACATGTGCCGAACCTAATGCATAAATTATGTTAACGTATTTTTCAATATAACCGCGCTTCTGATTGGCTATTTAGTGGGTTTTGGCGCCTGTGCTGACAGAAGTCACAGAAGCGTAACGACGGTTACGGTCAGGTTACCAGCATTCACGTTGTGCCAAATATCACGATCACGATCTCCTCAGCTGTCTCCTTGCCATAACAGAGCACTAATCACACTAAAATCAAAACAAGAATTTCCAGGCTTGGTGGATTATACTTTTTCAGTTTATTTCCCTATTTTAAGCAGTAAGGATAATATTTCTTTTCACCTCGAATTAAGTTCGGCACATGTAAAGTTCGACCGTCTGAATCAACAGTCGAACTTAATTGTTTGGGTCGACCTAAATAGGTATTAGGTTCGGTACATGAAAAGTTCGACGTCTGAACCGGGCCTGATTCTTAAAATGAGATCTACGTTTTTGAGAATATGAACATACACACAATCCAATTCTACCAATGGTCTTACTGAGTAACTTTAGATGGGGGATTGCTACATTTTGATCTTTCATTCACGCTGGGAAAAAGTACTCATCAATTGTTTGCCTTATGCTGTCCTTCTATCCTCAGTTGGTTTCGACATTTTTCGGTCGTTCGCTACAGGCGTCCTAACCGTGGTCTCAAGCAAACGGTTTTAGAGATACTAATTGAGGAAAAATGCCAGGTACACCGGTTTGTCTCACTCAATCATTTACACGCTATTCGGTCGTTCGTACCAGTTGTTTCGCAACTAATCTTCCCAAATCCAAACACCGCATCAGTACGTACCACTATGGCATGTAATGTTCGCTGGAGTCTTATGTTGTGATTTGACTGTTTTTGTGTTTTGCGCGTGACAAGTGTCGCAATTTAGAGGTACTTAGGTTTTCGACACGGCTCTGGGGAACTTATTTTCGCGACTCGCGGCATCGGTCCTGTTAGTCGTTTACAATTTAGAAAACTATCACAGCTTTAGAAGACACATAAGAACGGGCGGATCCAGGATTTTCCTTACGAGGGGGTGCACTACATTGTTTGTTTCCATTAGCTAAGCTATATGCGAGCAGAGGAAGTTGATATGTGTGTTTATGTATAATTTTCATTTATTTTGTAACTCTTACTGGAATATCAATAAACAGAACAGTTTGTTTGTTTGTTGTTGCCGAATACTAGTTATATTAGAAAGCAACAGGTCATCTCGGGGCGAGGGGGGGGGGGGGGGGGAGGGGGCACGCCCTGCACCACTCCCCTAGATCTGCCCCTGATAATTCATTATTTCTGTAGTCACGCGTAAGTACGCTGTCATCTAAGGGAAACCAAACGAACCCCTCTGTGTCCTTTGGACTTCTATAGTTTTGCTTCAGTAATTCAGTAAGTACTTTGGTAATGCAAACTTTAACAAGAATGTTTCGAGTACAATCACTCGCGCTATGCAAAAACTAGCAAAACAAAAAACAAAAGAATCATACTACGCAGTCATAATGGCTTTCCATTTCTCAGGACTGGGCGAACAGGATGGACAGTTTGGAAACAGAACGCAATATTTTGAAGAGCCGGATCACCAAAGTTCCCCATCTTATACATTCTGAAACTTTTCATTTGACCGTCGAAAGTAATTATCGCTTCTTTTGGTTTTGCTTTACTTCGCTATCTGATTGGTTGACAAAACTCGTGTCATTTTCTCAGCCAATGAGAAGCGAAACCAAACCAATCACCACTCGCACACTCGCATCATCCTTCCCTTGGCGCCGGTTGCATGTAATTTTTTCGTACTCTGGTTAGTTTATTGCGCTGTTCGCGTCTGTTGTGATTGGTCAGAGTAATTGCTTTGGCTTTGTTTTGTGACACTCAATCGAAAACCGCTCTTTGTCTCATTCGGAGGGAATTTCAAGCACTGGCGTGCAACTAGTCATCCAAATACATGGTAAGCAAGAGCTTTCTAGAAATCACTCGACAGTTCGCCTTGACGTCACTCTGTTTAAGCAATACAGTTGGACAGACAAGCAATCTCTGTACGACGTCAGGGAAGTCTCAGCCGGAAAATTGTTCTCATCTTCTGAACTTGTGGCGGATAAAAATAATCGCGAACACTGGCGGAATTAGCAGTATTTTAAGGTGAAATGAAACTCGCTCCATAAAACTACACGTTTGTGGGGATACTGCTTGCAGCAAAGTAATTGGACACCACGGATTTGTTCCCGCAGTCATGAATTTCAAACTTGAACTTATTAGAGAAATACTTTTTACAAACGTCACACTTGCAGATGAAGATGGAGTTCTGTTCCTCTTTCTTGATGTCCTCAAGCTGGGACTTTAACCGCGGTGGTATCTCAGCCGCGCCCAAAAAGTCTAAGTGGCAATCAAGAATACACCTGGCCAGAAAAGAAACAAAAAAAAACTAAATTACAAAAACAGTATTTGGTGAAAGAACGGTTTTCAATTGGACATCGCAAATGAATTGCGTTTGCTTTGGTTCTGCGTTGCGTCGCTCTGTGATTGGCCAGCGCCACTTTTTAAACCAATGAGAAGCAAAACCAAAACCAATCGTGACTTGCACGCGCGTATTTTGCCGCGCTTTGTGCCAGTTACTTGTAATTGCTTTGAATTCTGATTGGCTCATTTTGTCGGGTTCCTCTGTTGTGATTGGCTGGATTAGTTGCTGTGGTTTTGGTTTTGGTTTTACGACACTCAAATTGAAAATCACCTTGCAATGTGAAGAGCGCGTGTCATATAGAGCGGTTTTCAATTGAGTGTCGAAAGTAATAATGGTTTTGCTTTCGTTTTGCATTGCTTCGCTCTGTGATTGGCCAAGAAAACACGCGTTTTGGTTTTACGACACTCAATTGAAAAGCGCTCTAAATCTAAAATACCTCCTAACTCGCCCCCGAGTTCCCAGAAGTCAACACACGTGGTGGACTTGCATTTCTTTGGATTTCACGTTAATATCTCGTTCGCGTTTCAAGCAATCAAAAATCCCTACGCTCATTTCACGAAGCTATGTTGAGGGATATTTTGTGAAAATTTTTCGTGATGTTTGGGTATATTTGGGAAAAGATAATTCTTCTCAAAGGCCGATTAGTTTAATTTAGGGACATAGGAAATATTGAAGATTTAACGGAGGTTTAAAATTGGAATGTGAAGTTAGAAATTAGTAGACGGACACCAGCTGTCAACTGACTGGCGGTGTTTCAAAACATTTTTTTCCTCATTTCAATCCCTTCTTCAAACTCCTTCAAATTTCACTCTAATTCACGTGTACCCCCACCTTAATGTCCCTTCTTCATGACAAAGACGAATTTTTTTTATCATTGCTAACCAGTACATGGCTTGTGTCTTTCACCTCTACACGTAAAACTTGAAGGGGACGTAAATGAACCCACAAACTTTGGGCGCTTCCTATATTCCTGAGAGAATAAGTGAAATAAGAGGATTTCCAAAAAAGCGCATATTCTGTAAACGGAGTATCTTGGCGGAAGTGACCAGAAAACAGCGCGCAAAATGCTCTGGACTTCCTATGCCACGTCACGGGCTTGGCGGGCCGCGCTTGATTTCCCGCCAAAAGTACTCCGAGGAAACCATTCTGTTCATTCTGCTCCCGATTATTCCACTCATTCCGAAAAGGGATGGGTGGAGGCTGGGCGTTGTAGAGCCATCTTTGTGAATGAACAAAGAAATTGAATAACAACGTTAGGATAATTTTGACCCCATAGAGCGGTTTTTAACTGAGTGTCGAATCGAGTCGTGTCGAAAGTAATTGTCGTTTTGCTTTGGTTTTGCATTACTTCGCTCTGTGATTGGCAAGCAAAACTCGCGCCACTTTTTTAACCAATGAGAAGCAACACCAAAATCAATCGCTACTTGCATGCGCGCATTTTCCCGCCCTTTGCGCCGGCTGCGTGGCTGGCTCATTGCACTGTGATTGGTCATAAGACTTTAATTTTTATTTCTAGGAGGTCACTTACTTCACAGACAGCTCCAAAAGAGTGGGTACTTCCACCGTGACAAGGCTGTCACTGACACAGAACCAAGGTGTAAAGGTAGCAAAGAGGTTTCTCCGGTGTTTTCTCTTTTTCAAGTAACCTAAAATTGCTTGAAGGCCTTGTTTAGCAGTTTCTTGTGGGGGCGATACTAAGGGATTGCCTTGGACCTCGAGAGTCTTGAGTTTTGACAAATTAAGAACTTCAGTTGGTAAAAAGGTGATAAAGTTGTTTCTGAAAGAAGGAGATAAAAAATTAATTGGAGTATTACTGCTACCATAATTCTGCCAAGCCGAAAATTTTGCATAATTAAGCTTATGTTCTCTTGATTGAACTGAAGTTTCAGCTTCGACCTGGCAAAAATAAGCTTAAAGCCTCGGCTAAATGATCAAACATTTTCGCCCAGCATCGACTTTGCTAAACACAATGTTCAGTGGCCTCACTAAGTGAGTCCACAGAACGATTTTTTGGTGTATTATTGCTGAAATTAGAATAATTAATTGGTTGCTTTTTCCTGCTCAGGTGACCTCTGTCAGCAGAGGTTGTTAAATGATCAAACATTTGTTCATTACACGAAATGCGGCTAAACGTGGTCAAACATGTGCTTCCAACACCATGTCGAACGAAAATGTTTGATCGCTTGGCAGGGGCTGTAAAGTGACCCACATCAAATTTCTCCTAACACCATATCATTATTTGATCAAACATAAAGCCCCGGCTACACGTTGTAACATTGTTAGAAGAACACATCCCAACATTGTTGGATACGCATATAACATTGTTGAAAACACGTCGCTTCGGGGGTCTGACTTCAACAATTTCCACCTCTGCCATTAGGCTCTCGGATTGGAGACTGGGACCTTAACTCTGATTGGTGTTTGCATCTGTTTGCAATACAACATTTGTTGTATGTTGGAGAAAATGTTTGATCGAAATCAAAACATTCTTCCAACAAAAAGTGTTGAACAAACGTCATCAAACATGCATGCTACACGTTCTAACATTGTTCATTCAACAAATGTTTTATAACAATGTTTGAACGTGTAGCCGAGGCTTAAGACTTACATGTCATGAGAATAAAGTGAAACAATCACCAAAGATGAAACACTGTGTTAGCTAATCAACTTCTTTGAGGCAAAACTTCTCAATGAATGACCTCAATTAAAAACAAGTTGTATAAACTTATCAGAAATAACTATTAACAATTATATTAAAGCCACAAGGTTACAGCATTTATGTATGAGAAAATTAGTTTAAATATATTGTATGTATTTCATTGGTTTGCCAAAATCATCATTAAAATAGCATATGACAATAATTGGAACTCAAATTTCGTCCTTTTCTTCTCACCTTGAGCAATGCTTGGAAACTATAGTATACAAGAAAATCGATAATATTCTGTTGAAAATGACATTTACATAACTTAACATTTCATGACTTTGAATAGCAGTATATGAAAATCAAATATTTGAACTGCAGATTAATGAATGAATATGTGAGTGATCATTGCAGTTATGAATACTACTTAATTAAGTAGTAGTGAAAATAAAGACTGAAGAAAATTTATCCCATACAAGCCTTAATTTTCTTCAGCCTTTATTTACACTACTGCTTACATGTAAGTAGTGTTCATAACTGCGATGATCACTGACATATTAATTAACATCTCACTTCAGATAATCACATTTTTTCTTACCGAATTGAGAGAATTTCTAATGTTGGAATGTGTCCCACAATTCTTGGAAGAACACTCTAATAATTCATAAAAAAGGATTTCATCAACAAGATACACTGTATATAAATAAATGAATTTCAATCAATAATAGCGATGATGATAATATAGTAAACTAGGTGCCAGTGCGTCAGTAAAGGTGACAATGTGATGGTGATGGTGATGTTAATGATGATACTCATGCTCTGGTGTTTTTATTTCCCATCCATTTAAGGTGGCTCACACCAGTTTCCAGCACTTTCCAACACTTTTATTTTGATGGATCATTACCACCAATCTTTGTATGCTATAACCTTTATAGTGGTATCAAAGAAATGCCCAATCATTGTTGAACACATTATTAAACCTTTCTTAACATAATCGGTTACCATAGCAACACTATAACCTGTTAAAAACACCCCTAATTTTAGCTTTAAGCGATAATAACTCAAAAATTAGCTCGGTGATCCCCATTTCTATTGTCAGGAAATAATTAGCATAATAAAATACAACTTTTTGCAAAGTTAAAAAAAATTGTAGATGATTCAGGGCCACCTTAAATTTTCAAAAAATAATTTAAGGTGGCTCTGAATCTTCTACTGAATTTTTTTTTAATTCTGCAAAAAGCTGGATCTTTTAAAACACACTTGTTACTTTTCAACAATAAAAAATGGGGTCACCAAGCTCTTTTTGAGTAATTTTTGCTTAAAGCTAAAATTAAGGGTGTTTCTGACAGGTTATAGTGTTGCTATGGTAACTTATTGAGTGGAAAAAATTTTCATAACTTGTTTGCAAATGATTGAGTATTTGTTTGATACCACTATACCTAAGTATAAAGTAAATTAAGGTAAATTATATTAGGGTAAATTTCTTATTGAATTTCTTATATAAATATGATTTTAATCATTTCTTATTGTTCTATAGTTTTAGATACTGGTATTTTATTGAATATTGTAATTACTTTAAAAAATCAGAATTTGGAAAGTAATAGTTATTATTATTATTATTATTAGTAATGGTAATAGGACTGAGAGGAGTACAATTCAGGGAGTAATCGGGCAAGTGATTTCGTATTGGCCGAGTGCATAGTGCGAAGGTGATTTGAAATTACGAGCACGATTAGCCCTGAATTGTACGACACGAAGTCCGATTACCAATTAATTGTGTCAATAACAAAATGCGAGAAACTCTAGAGGTCAACTTTCTAAATTGTAAAACGTATTGTACAAAATAACCAACGGAAATGGTTGCTATTTTACAAAGCGCGAAGATTGACAACTGACACGACATGGCAGCTACTGCTCAACATACCCAAATAAGGTAACTGTCCGATTTGGCCTGTCCGATTACAGGTGTTTGTAATCCGACAGCTCAAATCGGACAGTTTGGACCTGAAGCAGCCAATTAAGCCACAAATAAAGGCTGTTAAGAACCAATCACATTCGCGCATTTTGTTATTGACACAATTATTATTATTATTATTATTATTATTATTATTATTATTATTATTATTATTATTATTCCAAGGCTTCATAGCAGCACGAAGTAAGAAATCGCTTTAATGAACCACACGATATTTTTGAAGTTCATTTGTTAATGAAAACATGTTTCGGATGAGACATCATCCATCGTCAGTTGTGCAGTTAATATCTCACTCTGTTACACTATTTATTGTTCATTTTCATTTTATTCTTTACTGTACAACTGACGATCGATGATGTCTCATCCGAAACATGTTTTCATTAAAAAATGAACTTCAAAAATATCGTGTGGTTCATTAAAGCGATTTATTATTATTATTATTATTATTATTATTATTTATTGTTCATTTTCATTTTATTCTTTACTGTACAACTGACGATCGATGATGTCTCATCCGAAACATGTTTTCATCAAAAAATGAACTTCAAAAATATCGTGTGGTTCATTAAAGCAATTTATTATTATTATTATTATTATTATTATTATTATTATTATTATTATTATTATTATTATTAACTTCTAAAGATTGGCAGTGATGATCTATCAAAGTAGAAGGCCTGGAAAGGGCTAGAAACAGATGTGAGCCATCTTAAACTGTAATCAACACCTGTAGATTGTCATAGTAATTAACCTGGATTAGCGCTAATCCTGATTTGAACAACTCGGTCCTATAAGCTTAACTCATTTCCGTCCGCCATTTTGTACATGTTTTTCTGTAATTTTCAAGGGTCTGAGGTCAAGTTGGTCTGGTTATTCCATATAAGGGGTTACCACGTAGATTTCGCTGGTCCACAACATCGAAGGCTCTATCTTTCATTTCATGCTTGTCGCGCTAGCTGTCGTTTATTTCTAAACGATCAGTGCAGCTACAATTCGATACTTATTTATAAGTGTGTTTTTCGAGCCATTTTCCACCTCAGAAGCCCCCTGCCCGGCATCATAAAGCTGGGTTGGTGGGTAGAGGCAATCCTCTGGAAGAAGACAGAGGTGAGAAGAAATTTCACACCAAGTGAGCCGCCTAAAGGTTTCGATTGAGTCATGGTGATTCACGAAGTGAAGTTGTGTTCCTAGCCGATCTGTGAGTAGATTCTGGGACCTCGCATGGCAATTTTGACAAGTTTTGACATGTAAATAATGCAATCGCTGCAATATTTTGCGAGCAGGACCGGGTGGCTTGACACTTATAAAAAGTATCTGAAATGGAAATTGGCGGACTAACACACGGCAGTTATCCAAGGATATCCCAGAATTCCTTTGGGTCACAAAGCGAACATGTCAGACCATGTAGTGAGAGCAACTGAAATCAAATAGCGTTACCCAGGTCGGGTTAAGGAAGTGAGCAGGCAAATTGGAACAGATTGCAAGAAGTTGAGTCGAAGTTTACTGCCAATGTGGACTTTTAGCTTGAAGAGGGTTTTTTGTCTTCAAAACTTCAAAACAAAGTTGCTTATATTTGGTGCTGTTATAGAGCGTTTTTTGGTTTTGCAACAGAATAAACAGTCATATTCAAGGAAAATCGGGACTTTCAGTAGATTTACGGGGTGATAAAGTCTCAGAAACTCAGTATTTGGCAATAATAATCGCTAATTTCAAACATAGTTCAGGATTTGGAAAAGTTACAGGTTTTCAAAGCATGGGTCTTCAGTGACCCAAAATTGCAGAGCCTGTAGTGAATGAGTTAAGAGATGTAATGAAATGTAGTGTACAGTTTCTCATGAAAGGAAGCATTTTGATGTAACAACGAGCTTCTACTTAAAAGATCAGTCACAAGTCTGCCAAAAACCATAAATATGCATTACTGCATATTTGAGCCAGACACTGAAGAACAAGAGGCTACAATTAGCCTAAACTTGGGCCTGCAAAAATTCAGTGTGTATCCCTAATTTGGTGACAAACAAGAGAAAAGAGAAAAGTCTGTTCTTCTTACATCGGATGCATTGCGCTAATCATGATGTGTGAGTCTATTAAACCTAGGTTACATGCTCCAGAGGCAGTATCAGTGAACAGGAGACCATATATGTTCAGCATAGCTAATGAGGTCAAAATAGTTTCTTTATTCCTGATTGACTAATCACGCCATTCAACGGATATTTCTGCCTAGTGTTTGAGAAAAAAACGCTTATCGAACGGTTTAGGATTCGAGATATGGTCAGAGAAACCTCCAAAATTACTCATGGAAGCATCTCTTGCAGAAAAAAAAAATTAAAAAGAACCAAAGGTTTGCTTTGAAAATATTTTTCAACGTTCCGTTCAGTTTTGCTTGGAAGGTCACTCAAGTCATGTGCACATGTGCGACAAGTGAAGATGACCGACCTTCTGTTAAACCCTTCTGTGTGTGTTGGACATGAACTGCACTGGGAAATTAATGACACAAAGAAAAAAAAAGAAAAAAAAACAGAGCCCATTCCTTGACTTGGTGCCTTTGGCCCAAGTAATAATGTCAGATCATGATTTGAAGCCAGGACTAAAATTGCACAAAATAACAATTAAACAAATTAAAAATATTTTTATTTTTATTGAGCCACAAAAACAATTTCTACTTACCAGTGCATTAAATGAAATGTCAAGTTCTTTGAGTTGCCGCAGATAAATAATAGACCATGGAATATCATGCAGTTGGTTTCCACACAAAATGACTCTTTTTAAATTGGAGAAGAAGAATAGCTGTATTGGAATTGACTGTACGCTGGGTTTTCCTTGAAGAGAAGAAAAAAGAAAATTAAAGAAATGAAAGTGAAGAGCGAGAAAATGGAATTATGTTTCAATTTAATTCACTTTTAAAATATAATATAATTTTTTAAAACAATGTCCTTTTTGTGTACAGGTACGTTCATTAAAGCTACATTAATTTATAAATACGACTACAGTTACATATAGATCATACCAAAAAAACATAGTTCTATTAATGGCCAGGCTTCTAGCTGGTTCAGAAAAACAGTTCCAGAAGTTTGTGTTTGGGATGAAAGAAAGTGGCTGATATTGAGATCAGGTTTAAATTTGCTGATGAAGGAAATCTCTTTATATGACAGTGGGGAAGGGTTCTTAATTTGCAATTTGTGAAACAATAAAGATGAAGTCAAAGCTAATAACCTACTACTGCTTACAAATAACCATAATAACAATAACAATAACAGTATAAACAAATAAACACTAATAAATATATTTTAGTGTAGGAAATTGCATAACCTTGAATACAATAATCGAAGGGCTGAGAGCGAAACTATTGTATGTGACGGTCTATGTGAACATACTTTAGTCCCGGTTTTGTTTCGAAAACGAAGCACGCAACAGCAAAAAACAAAAATGGAGTCCACATGACAAAATTCATCCAATTCCGAGCAATTTGAAATTTCGAGGCTAAATCGTCACATATGATAGTTTCACTCTCAGCCCTTCAATTGTTTGTGATCATTTAATAGGTATGTGTGCTTTTAAAGGACTCAACATTGCACAAGGCTTTAAACAAGTGCAATTTGAGAACTTTCAAAACAGCAAGTACAAAGTACAAATAGTACAAGGCCAGGAATTGTTATTTTATAATTATTAATTATAAAATATCAATTCAGGACTGACCTTGTACTACTTGTACTTATTCATAATAAATCCAACAAAACTATGTCAACATCATTCCACGTAATTGAAATAAAAATTCAGTTTGTGTGTCTTCTTGTGTCACCTATTTGTCTCACCCATCAAAATGTCAAAATTTGCCTTTTTAAGCTGTGCACACATGTTTTAGCCATGGATACTTAATAGATACTCCTACGGAGTCCAATTTGAGATTAATTGCACTGCTCTCAGCCAATCAGAATTGAGTAATTTTGTTGAATGCAACATAATACTGCCTTTATATGTCTAACAATATTGATACCCTCAAGAATAAATTCCACAACTTGATGGTGATTCTTGTAGGTCTTCAACATTCTGTCAACGTCGTCTACAGAGGAAAGTTCAACATCGGAAAGACATATCTAGAAATGAACAATAATACGTAAGCACCATTTTCCAAAATCCTGTGTTTGAATTCTGAATTGAAGACTGAGAGTCCGTGGACAAGGACTGGATTGAAGTAAGAGCCAGAGGCAGCTGTCAAGCCACTTGAATGATACAAGTTTTGTTCTATTTTGTTGACAAGCCAACCAGCTGCTAGAATGAATAACTCTGTAAAAGTGGCCCAGTGTGTATTCTATAGTTTGGCCGTAAAAACTGCCACCCCTCCCTCAGTTAAATCAACGTACCAATCATGATCAGATGCCCGAAAAATGGGGAGAATTGCCCAGAAGTACAATTGGGAAGATTTATTACCACTACACGAAGAAAATAAGGTAGTCTAACGTATGGGACTATGCGGGAGTCATGACAAGGCAATAACTTTTTGGAAATAAATGCAAAGTCTCCCAAAACGCACTGTAAAATCGATCTGCGCGCAAGAAAAACAAAATCTCACCTTGGTGGACGTCTCTTTTCCAAACAAGAACGAAAGGAGCCTAGTGAAACGTTCAATGAGAAAATCCATGGTAAATATGCTGAGTAAAATGAAATTTCCTTCTTGTCATGCAAGTCGTCACATTGTTATACACGTAGCCTCTTTTCGCGTTTCACATTCTGCAAAGATCAGCACTAAATTTATCCCGCCATCTTTGTTTTCATTGACTCTTCCTCATGTAAGAGCCCCTGAACAATCTTTCATCACCAGTTTTCTCTCGAACAATTGCATTCTCGAAAAGGGTTCTGGGTCAACACTCCCAAGAAAAAGCAGTGTGTAGTTTGAGTGGATAAATTTGTCTGTTTTTACCTCTTTCCCCTCTACTACTCTCGGTAATATCATCTACAGGATAACATAACAAGCGTGGACTGCTACGGTAAGGCTTATTGTCGTCTTCTTTCCTTTACAGCGCAACTTTTTTTGTGCTCCTGGTGCATTAACCGTTTTCTCGATCCGCTCTCCCACTGTTTACTCCGGTTCTTGCGTTCAAAGTGGTATTTAAAGTAATTTTACAGTCACGAATGCACATTATGAACTATTTTGTTTTCTATACTCCTTAAGTTGTCTTTATTTGTTTTTGTGGAAAACATTATAATTAGCTCTGTCTTTCATACAGTTCTTCGTTGAGTTCGGTCCGAGTGCCTTCTCGCTTTTTTAACACTTCAGCAAGCTTAGATTAAGGTCGTTTCAGTTTTTTTTCTAGGCTCTTGAAACTTTCTCAGGTTCCCATGTCCGGCTCAGTTTTGACTTTTTAGGCTAATAGTTACGTACATGTGTACAGCATTATTATCCCAATTTGCTTTGTTTAGGTATAATGTGATGTCATCAAAGTTCTAAAACTCAAAGTGCATATGAAGCGAAATTTTTCATTAGCTTGTTCGAAAGAGCTTTCAAAATGATGAAGAACGGCGTTTATTTTATTGTGATAGCACCCTTGGTTGCCTAGTTATTCAAGATTTTGATTTATGCAAACTAGAGGACTTGTGACGTCACAAGGTGGACACAAAATGAAGTAAAATCACAAAATAAGGAATATCTGTGCAAATACTAAGTCTACAGGGTTGAAATTTTGCAGGGTTGGTGTGCTGCCAGAACTACACATTTTGATAGTGGTGATGATGTCACCATAGCAACATACCCAGGGTTCGCACGCACCTTGAAAGTCCATGAAAGTCCTTGAATTTGAAAATCAAAATTCAAGGCCTTGAAAGTCCGTGAAAAGTACATTGGGTCCTTAAAAAACCTTGAAATTTGCTGTTTGACTGTTTCCACTTAGTGGAAGAACTAGAAAAGACTTAGACTTGAACAAATCTGGCAGTTATCCCTTAAAACCCGATAATCTAGTATCACATTCTAATGGCATTTTTTACTGGATGGAATGCTTGAAAAATTGGGATTGTGCCCTGGAATGTCCTTGAAAAGTCCTTGAATTTTTAGTCCAAAAAAGAGTATGAACCCTGCATACCGTATTTACCCGTGTATAATGTGCACCGGTGTATAATGCGCACCCTATTTTTCAAGACAATTTTCGAAAAGAAGTTAAAGATATTGTGCATCAAATGGGAACTCGGAAAAAAAAAACCCAGCCCCTTCTCTTATATTTACTCGCTTTGGTGGTTAATTTTCGAAAAATAAAATAAATGTGTTAAATAACCACCATTTGGTCAGAGAAAATTCTGACTCGATTGAACGGCTGGAATTATCTACTCGCGAAAAACAAATGCAAATTTTCTGCCTGTTCGGGTTTAGTCATTGGCTTAAAAAAAACTCCATCTGTTTTAGTTAAAAAGTGTATTTCTCTGATATTCAAAAAGCTTTCGGTCACTATTAGGTTGTTCTGACTTTGGTTAAGCTTGTGTTTCGTGTACCGTGATCACTAATTTGTTAATTACAAAAGGCAATCGAAAATTGTTTCATCTGATAAGATTAGCGTATTCCCAAGCATTGAGACGACACAAGAGAATGATTTAGACACCTGTTAGGAATTCTCATATGCTCAAAGACTCTTCGTGGTTGCTGTGTAAAAATTTTCGCTTTCATTTCCTGACACTTTATGTTTTCGCGTATCTGAATGCTAAATAAAGGTCAATAAATGATCATGGTCTCATATGTTCAATCAAGCGTAACACGGTACGAAATAAAGGTAATCATCTCCTGTGAAATGCACCTCCAACAATTTTCAGTTTTAAAAGATTTTGAATTGTCCACAGCCTCTACAAAATATACCTCACTTATTTTGTCTATTTTCTGATCTGCTGTACTTCGAGCAAAATAATTTTGAACAAACTTTGGTTCACAAAATGTGCGTTTCGTTAATACCATATGCAAATAAGAGGATATTTTGTTTCGTCTGTATGCAAATTTTTAGTGTCTGGTCACAGAACATCTGGCCGGTTTTTCATGGTTTGTCCAGTCAGTTTATCGGCGGTTATTTAAAAGCAGCTGTGATAGGTTATTTGCTTGTTTATTATAACAACAGCATGGACAACAGCCTTTTGAATTTTTGTTTACTAGTTTTTTTATCCTTTGTTAACCACATGCGTATGCAAATTAGGGAAGCGAACAAAAGGTTCCGTGTATAATACGCAGTGCAAATTTCATGCAAAAAATCTTAGGAAAAAAGTGCACATTATACACGGGTAAATACGGTACTCGTTACCAGACCTCTACCTTTCCAAAGGATAAAATCAGAGTTTCCCTCCCCAAGAAGTGCTATTTGCTCTTGATGTTCATTCAGTGGATGCGAGCAAATACGGACATTACACAGCACAAGTATAAGAAAGTGTGTTAGACTCTGGAGCAATAAATAAGGCATTTCTCATTTGGAAAGGTAGAGGTCTGGTAACAAGTATGTTGCTATGGTGACATCATAACCACTATCATAATGTGTAGCTCTGGTAGCACATTAACCCTGGAAAATTTGCTTAATGAAATGTCTGTGAGCCAGAAATCATTTCAAGTTGTTTTTCTATATCTGCCGTACTATAAGTGATTCAGTACCATTGACTGACAAAATGCCTGAAAGTCAATCTCTCTGAGACAAGGAAAATCAAGGTCATTGAGAAAGGATGAGAGACCGAGTTGATGTCACAAGCTAGTTAGTTTCCAGTCTTTCGATTGCTCCTTTTTGAATTCAAAATGGTGGAAAATGAACCATTTCGGGGGATTTTATTGTGTGATAAAAAGAAGGCAAAGGACAGAATAAGATTTATTTCTTCACATAGTGTCTTTGGTAGACATTAGGGTAATTAGGGTAGCAGGAATGGCCCGGATTGATTCCCGGACTCAACATCATATCTGGGTTGAGTTTGTTGTTGGTTCTCTTCTCTGCTCCGAGAGGTTTTTTTCCGGGTTCTCTGGTTTTCCCCTCTCCACAAAAACCAACATTTCCAAATTCCAATTTCATCTGCTTGTAAAGTGCATTTAATCATATACACATGGAAAATGCACTATATAAGTTCTAAATTATTATTATTAATTATTACATAAATTATCGGAATTCATTGTCACTTTAAGTTTTGAGCCACATCTTGCTTTGTGAGTAAAATGTACTTATAAAAGTCGAAGTTCTCCATAGCAACAAGGTCTCACCAAGAATAAATTGTTCTGCCATAGTAGGTATTATGGCCCTAATGACAGCATATGTTGTGACAGAAATTCATTTTTTTCTTGCAGATGCCTGAAATAAAGTTGCAAAGTTCAGATGGAGAAATTTACAATGTGGATGTTGAAGTTGCTAAGGCATCTGTCACTATAAAGACTATGCTTGAAGGTAGGTGGGTGGGTGAAAGGAATTACCTCATAATAATAATCACTTTATTTAAGTCTCAAATTTATGTAGCTGAGCACAAATGCTCGACTAATTTGGGAGATTAAATCAAATCAACTCTAAATAAATCAAATCAAATCAAATCAAATATTGGTTTTTGGGGAGAGGGGAAAACCAGAGTACCCAGAGAAAAACCTCTCTGAGCAGAGTAGAGAACCAACAAACTCAGCCCACTTATGACGCCGAGTCCAGGAAACGAACTCGGGACACATTGGTGGAAGGTGCCATGTTAATACAATACAATACAATACAATACAATATTCTTTATTTAATGAAGGTGACGTAATTAACCCAATGAGTTATCTAACTTACGGCCTTCAAAGAACATCATCAGATGAGAGATAGACCATCACATGGAACTACGTCCCTCACTCTTTGGAACAGTGTGTGGGTTCTTTTACGTCCCACAGAATCAATTATGAAGAGTTGTGAGACGGGGCCTACAGGGCTCAAAGTTTACTTTTGGCTTTGGGAGCACTTGTGCTACCAGGTGTAAATTTCTAGGCGCACTGTCAAAAATTTAGGCACACAGCCAAAATTTTAGGAGCATAGCTTAAAATACTGTTACGTTTTTTGAGATCAACCTTCTCCGTAATTTCAAACTTTGTGTTACGTTAAAGATGACAGAAAATTCCACATTCCATTTCCTTTGAAATTAACATGAATAACTAAGACAATATACACTGTCAGTTTACTGCTCACAACCATTTCATTTCATTTTGATGTGCAATGCACTTTAGTTTTAGATTAAAGCCGGGTCTGCTGGCCACGATATACCAGAAGAATTAAATTTAAAAAGACTCCCTTAGAAAGATACGGCGATTATTCGTTTCAGTGAAAATTTATTAACGGTCGAGACGTATGTAAAAAATTCAGAAGCATATGGTGGTCCAGGACCATCTCATCGGTTTAGCTATAACACAAACATCAGTCAACACCGGTAATTGATGTGAATTGGGAAGTAAGTAAGTAAAGTAAAGTAACTTTATTTATACACGGTTAAGAATAAAAGCTGCAAGCTTGCGGGGCCGTGTGGGAGAAATGTTGGTTTTTGAGGAGAGGGGAAAACCGGAGTACCCGGAGAAAAACCTCTCAGAGCAGAGTAGAGAACCAACAAACTCAGCCCACTTATGACGCAGAGTCCGGGAATCGAACCCGGGACACATTGGTGGAAGGCGAACGCTCTCACCACTGCGCCAACCCTGCTCTCTGCTCCCTGCTCCTTGTAATCTAGTTGACGTGCTGCAGTCGACGTTTCTTCACGGGGTGTCAAAGGATGTGAAATTTGTGGAGAAAGCGATCTCGTCACGCCAGAAAGAGCATCTGGATTTGTTTCCTGTGATTAATTACTCGGAGAGCTGAAAGCTAGACAACTATTACGTTAAAAGTTAATTGTGTGGTTTGTAAGTTAAGAGTTCTTTAAAGTTGACATCGGCAAACTCGATTGTTGGCGAGAAGCACATGCTTTGAAAGGTGGACTTCTCTCGCACGTGTCAGCGGAGTCTTTACAAAACCGAAAAGAGTCTGGGATTGAATGGAAACGTCGTCCAGAGGACAGATAAAACACACACTGGCCAAGGAAAATGATGTAGCTTTATTATTTGGATCCTGATTGTGTTATACCTACATTAGTTTATTTGAATTCATTATTTCAAGCTTCCTTTTTGTGTCTAACCAGTCGGAGTACATGAGGATGGTCAGGTAAGAGTAATGAGCTCAGTCGCACTGAACTCGTGCTATTTAGGCGCGCAAGTGCGATCACACATGATTTTTTAGGCGCACGGTAAAATTTCTAGTCACAGGTGCGACCAGCTGGTCGCAAACTTTGAGCCCTGGCCTACGGTTTATTGTCCTTATCCGAGAAGACTAGAAAGTCTAACCATTTGCAGATGTAATTACAAAGGCAGCACTATCTCCTCAATTATTTAACCCATTGGCACCCGTGCCGGCCAAAACCGGCCGTAAAAACTCCCCATGCTTCAAAACATTGCAACTTTCTCAATCGCACGAATATTGCCTTAACTGTTAGTTGTGAGCACGAAATGGAATGCCCTTTAAATTTGGATATCCAATAAATGCAAGAAACGTAGCGATTTTAACCTATGGCCTTTTGAGTTTGGACAAGAACGAAACTGGCCGTTTTTAACGTCAAAGAGAAACAACAAAAATGCCCCTTTTGCCTTCATGTTTTTTAGGGAAATCATCGTCCAAAACCAAAATTCAACCATCATAACGAAATTCAGTCCTTTTTCTAGCTTAGAAATGACTTTTTTTGTTCATATTCTTCTCCGAGCGTAGATACAGCCTTTTGTTCCAGTGCATTCGGGCCTTCCCGACATTTTCAACATCTTGAGCGCATTGCATGCTGGGAACTAACGAGAATTTTGGACAGCGCCTGTTCCTTCCCCCAATTCTTTCACATATAAACTAAGTCTACAGCCACTCCGACCTACCGCCAAAATTTCCTGCTCGTAGTCATCTTCAGTACACAGAAATTCCAAAATATTGGCGGTAGGTCGAGAAATTCATCAATAGTCGAGTCCCAAAGGTACTAAGTGTTCGACCGGCCAAATTCCCAGTTCGTCGAGTAACAAGCCAAATTCAACAACAAAGTACATCACCTTGCTCGATTCTTTGAGAAAGTGGACTCTTAGCTACCGTCATGCTTAATGATGCTCATCAGGCAGCCGCTAAAGATGAAAAAATGGCTGTAAATTTAGCAGAAATCGCAAGCAAACCCAACTTGAGCCATTGTTGTCGCTTCACGCATAAAAAATAGCTACGTCAAAATGACGTTTTCAGAAACCTTGAGCCTCCAGTGGCTTAGGACAGCACCACTTTTCCCTGGTAGTTCAAATAAAGAGTCACGAATTGCTATTCATCGTTTATAGGTGGAAAATCACTCCGAATGTAAAAACCTGCGGTAGTCAATGGGTTAAAGACCCCAAGTGTTGGTCCGACCGGGGTTTTGAACCACCGACCTCCCGCACGTTAGTCCGGTGCTCTACCACTGAGCTAACCGGTCGGCGGTTAGCTCAACAGCATTCATATTTGTCTGATTGTGTTTCCTTGCAGATCTTGGTATGGATGAAGATGACGATGAACCAGTCCCCCTCCCTAATGTCAATGCTGCCATTCTTAAGAAGGTAATTTTATACATGTACATTTATACCTGTGCCACTTCAACATTTGCATGAAGGTAGTTTCTCGTCAGGATCTTCTGGAATAGACTGACATACTGACTGGCTGACTTATTGGTATATCCCTATTCTCCTTACATGGTGTTAAACACTAAAATGGTCCCTTGAGCCCTGGTCAAACGGTGCACAATAGTCGATGTTAGTTCTCTGATTGGCTACGCTACTCGCTATCTATTCTGTGATAGATAGTGAGTAGCAGTTGTCAACAAAATGGCAGCCGCTTCTTCACGTTTTCGAAGTGCTGCAAGGAGGATTTAGGTAATGTACTTAAGTTTTGAACGATTTCGCTCTTGATTTCTATGCATGATAGCTGATTCGATAGTTGAAACGTGTGCTATCATTTGACTATCATGAACTATCATTCACTTTGAACTACTCAAAAATCTCATGATAGTCAATGATAGTTTTTGCCGTTTGACCATGCGCATGATAGTTGATGGTAGTTGATGATAGTTGATGATAGTTGAGGACTCAATAACTATCATTGACTATCATGCGCCATTTGACCAGGGCTTTAAAGCATTTAGTCAACAAATCTTAATTCATGTAATGTGTGCCTACATTTTGATTCTGAGCATTAACCATTGAGCAGAAAGTTGTCTATCAATGCTGTCTGTTGTTACTTACTTTTTAATTGCTTTGTGCAGAGTCGCTCTGACTTTCTAGGCTGTAGAAGAAATCTTTTATGTACCCATTTAATGTCCTTTTTAATTTTTTCAGGCTTCATTTTGCTACTCCTTTCATAAAGTAAAAACTGTGGAGATCATTCACATCATTCTTTTGTCTAATCTACTTAACAATTAGATTATGAGCTCGAGATTTCTATCGCGTGATAGCTGATGAGGGCGCAGCCCGAATCAGCTATGACGTATAGAAATCAAGAGGGAATAATCTAATTGTTTTAGTATAAATCTACTATTTGTTCAAAGCTAAACAACTAAATTATCTAAATTCTCCTCGCAGACACTTCGAAAACCCAAAGAAGCGGCCGCCATTTTGCTGACAACTGCTACTCACTATCTATCACAGAATAGATAGTGAGTAGCGTAGCCAATCAGAGAGCGGCATTTGTGATAAAACTGTAGTAGATTTATACTAAAGTTGAATATAAAATCTTCATATAATTATATTCATATTATTCATGTAGATTAAAACTGTTGATTAGCACTTTCCTGTACTGCTATTGGTAAAGAAAGTGTTGATAACTTTTGTGACTGGTGCAAGGTTGCTGTCTTTTAAAAATGTGCATGTGTGCAACTGCATTTTGAAGAAATTCACTGAATATCCATCTGGAACCCGTTCAGAACATAATGGCGCCTACTTTGTGATCTGCCAGTAATCCTCAAGTACATGACTGTCATTAACCCTTTGGCTCCTGAACATTTTGCCAAAAAACACCTTTTAAAGCTTGATGAGCCGTTTTCTGGTCAGAATCTAGCCAAAAAGAACCAAAACTGCCTAAAGCTCTGTTTCCTGGTAGAGCTCCTGACGTCCTTCTGTTCCTGATGCTTAATTTGAGCTTTCAAAGTTCGGGCATGTGCAGAAAGCAAAATTTCGAGATAGTTTTTGGGTTGAAAAGTTTCACCGCCCCTCGCCTTCTACCTTTCATTTCCTCTCCTCCCCTTTTCTTTTGCTTTTCTTGCCTCACTCTCTTTCTCTTTTGCTGGGCATTTCCTGGGCTTCCTTTCGGTGGGAAAAGATTTGGGGAAAACTTTAAGAATCGTAGGATTAGATGGAAGGAAGTGCAGGTGGGTAGTGGAACAAGATTTTCACTCAAATTTTCGGGTCAACGTCACTTGGTTTTTTTGTGTTTTTCTCCGGCCTGTTTGACGGAATCATGCTCATTTGGGTATGGTTTGAAAGATCTCTTCTCCCTACACATGTTACATGGTAAAGTTGTCTGCGAGCATTAAAACTGATGACATCACAAGTGGTACAAGGGGCGTGGTTCTGCATGGCCGGTTTTGGCTGGTGTAGGAGTC
This sequence comes from Pachyseris speciosa, assembly GCA_016490735.1. Classification (NCBI taxonomy): domain Eukaryota; kingdom Metazoa; phylum Cnidaria; class Anthozoa; order Scleractinia; family Pachyseridae; genus Pachyseris; species Pachyseris speciosa. The sequence continues at coordinate 1,005 of JAEMWC010001358.1, read as the reverse complement.
AAAGGGTTAAGGTTTTTAGAAGATGGTCTCTCAGAGAAGGTAGCCAGTCAAAATTGAGCAATTCTTCCTATAACTATTATGTTTTAATCATTTTCAGACTGAGAGTAGCCGGCCGATTTTACTATAGTAGCTGGCTAGTGCTAGCTGTGCAAGTTGTCATGTGTTGTCATTGTTCTGTAGGTAATTCAGTGGGCTGAAAAACACAAGGACGATCCCCCACCCCAGACGATGATGAAAACAAAGAGAAAAGAACAGATGATATTGATCCTTGGGATCAAGAATTCCTTAAAGTTGACCAGGGCACACTTTTTGAACTGATCCTTGTGAGTATTGTGGTATGCTTTAAACGGATTCATTGAGTTTAACAATAGTCTTTATTCTTGATTTTGAGTGATTGTTTGTTAATTATTCTAAAGTAACGTCATTCCTTTTGCATCGTAGGCTGCAAACTACCTTGATATCAAAGGGCTTCTTGATGTAACTTGTAAAAACTGTGGCCAACATGATCAAAGGTATGGCCAAAAGCAAAGCTTCCTGGAATTAAATATATTATAAATAACAATATTATCATTATCATTATTGTTATTATTATTATTATTATTAAATTATTATTATTGTTATTATTATAGTTATTATATCAAAAACACTATCAGGGCTTGTGCTATTACTGGGATTCTAACCTGCGATCAGGTCGAGAAACTACGGTGACCCAAAAAGGTCAATCACAAATCAATTTGCCAAAACACAAAACAATATCTCAAAGCACAAACCAATTTCCAGAAACACAAATCAGTTTACCAAAAACGCAAAACAATTTCTCTAAAACACAAACCAGTTTCTCGAAGCACAAATCAATTTACCGAAACACAAAAACAGTTTCTCAAAACACAAACCAATTTCCCGAAACACAAATCAGTTGACCGAAACACAAAACAATTTCTCTAAACACACAAACCAGTTTCTCAAAGCACAAATCAATTTACCGAAACACAAAACAGTTTTCTC
>JAEMWC010001357.1:130000-183425 GCA_016490735.1 Pachyseris speciosa | reverse complement strand
AGCCTCTGATCAATTCAGACATTGGTTCACTGGCATTTATTTCACAGTAATTTACATAAAATTAGCATAGAAAGAAAAGTATAGTCACAACAGACGATTACAAGATAAAATTATAATTACAGTACGGGTTATAAAATGTGTGTGGTGGTCAAAGTGGCGAAGGCTTTCTAGTTGACCACAATACCCTGTGTGGAACTCTTGTATTTAAGTGACAGCTGGGATGTTTCCCAACAGTTTGAAAGAAACACCTAATTAGGAGTAATCTTGTCTTGTTACTCCTTAGGGATGCTTTTTGTAGAAAGTATATATAGTTGCCTTTCTTTTAACCCTTTAATTCAATAGTGACAGGGCCAAATTCTCCCAACAAAGTAACTATAGAGAATAAAGGAAATGATCACAAGTGAGAAAACGTCTTTATGTTTACCCAACTTCTCCAACTGGTACCATGTGAAATATATGAAGAAGAGTGAGGAGGAAATACAGGTTCACATCAGGGTGTAAATGTCAACTACATACTCAAGTAGTGAAACTGTGGTTATTGTTTCACTCATTTTGATTATTCATCTAATTACTCTACTACTGAACACACTAGCAGTGGCCAGTTGTTTAAAAGCCAATTAATGTCAATTAGAAAATAAACAGGAATTAGTTAATCAAGGTTTTGAACTCTTTAGTGCTTAAATCCAATTAAACTGTTCAGAGAGTTATTGTAAAGTCAAAAGCTCGCAAAAATCTCATAACTGATTTAATATTTCCACTGGAATCAAAGCTCACATACCCTTTTGTTAGGAAGCTGGAAAATGAAATTTAAAAAGTACCACCACGTGTGTGTATAATAATAATAATAATAATAATGATAATATATAATAATAATAATAATAATAATATAATAATAATAAATAAATCTGCCTCTGAAAATGCTAAAGCCCTGAAACACGTGTTTAAGTCCAAGATGAAGTCAATGAAAGAAGAAAAGTGGAAAAACAAAGCATTGCATGGCCAGTATCCTAAGATCCTAGAGAAGCCTCATGTAGACACAGTCACCACCAACAAATGGTTGTCAAGTAACTTGAAAGGAGAAACAGAGGGACTACTTGTAGCAACTCAAGACCAGGCAATAAACACCAGAAACTACCAGAAAGTAATATGTGGCCAGCAAGTGGAGAGCAAATGCAGAATGTGTTCGCAGCATGAAGAGACAGTGGACCATATTGTATCTGGATGTGAGGTATTAGCCAAAACAGAGTACATCTCCAGGCACAATAATGCTGCAGCATATCTCCATTGGAGCATCTGTAAAGATCATGATATAGAGACTACAGACAAATGGTACGAACACGAGCCAGAGACCGTGATGCACAATAAAGATAACAACATCACCATCATGTGGGACATACCAGTCATACTGATAGAACTATAATAGCGAACAGACCAGACATTATTGTTAAAGATTCAGTGAAATTCCACCTGCAAACTGATTATATGACTGTTCCATCAGACAGAAACATTGCACTGAAGGAAACTGAAAAAAAAGCAAGTACAAAGACCTAGAACTAGAAATACAGAGAATGTGGCATATGAAAACTGTAGTGATCCTGTGGTTGTTGGTGCGCTTGTACAGTGAAGAAGGGTATGGTAGAAACATCAAGAAAGTATCAGAGAGAGCTACTATGACAGAGATTCAAAAGATCTGCATGCTGGATCTGCGGGAATCCTCAGAAAGTGCTCAGTGTATGACAGAATGATTGACTTGAGTGACTGACGCTCTAGGTGCAGGTTTGTGCCTGGCTGATGCACAAAAAGACACCAGCAAAGACTGTTATAAAAGAGATAATAATAATATAATAATAATAATAATAATATTAAATTGTGACAGTGAAGAAGGTATGGTAGAAAACATCAAGAAAGTATAAGAGAGAGCTACTATGACAGAGATTCAAAAGATCTGCATGCTGGGATCTGCGCGAATCCTCAGAAAGGTGCTCAGTGTATGACAGAATGATTGACTTGAGTGACTGACGCTCTAGGTGCATGGTTTGTGCCCGGCTGATGCACAAAAAGAACACCAGCAAAGACTGTTATAAAAGAGATAATAATAATAATAATAATAATAATAATAATAATAATAATAATATGTGACAGTGAAGAAGGGTATGGTAGAAAACATCAAGAAGTATCAGAGAGAGCTACTATGACAGAGATTCAAAAGATCTGCATGCTGGGATCTGCGCGAATCCTCAGAAAGGTGCTCAGTGTATGACAGAATGATTGACTTGAGTGACTGACGCTCTAGGTGCATGGTTTGCGCCCGGCTGATGCACAAAAAGAACACCAGCAAAGACTGTTATAAAAGAGATAATAATAATAATAATAATAATAATAATAATAATTAAATATGTGACAGTGAAGAAGGGTATGGTAGAAAACATCAAGAAAGTATCAGAGAGAGCTACTATGACAGAGATTCAAAAGATCTGCATGCTGGGATCTGCGCGAATCCTCAGAAAGGTAATGTCACTACTTAAGCAGTAGAGAAAATAAAGCCTGAAAAAATTTCAGGCTTGTACGAGATTCGAACCCACGACCTCTGCAATACCGGTGCAGTGCTCTACCAACTGAGCTAACAAGCCATCTGGGAGATGTAAAAGTCTGAATTTTTCTTCAGGCTTTATTTTCACTACTGCTTAAGTAGTGTTCATAACTGTGATGATTAGTCACACATTTAATCATTAATCCGCAGTTCAAATATAGGATTTTCATATATTCATTCACAATAATAATAATAATAATAATAATAATATGATGAAGATAATGATAATAATAACTTTATTACAACTGAAGTCTCAAATCTTTGTACCCGAGCACATATGCTCTACTAATTTGGGAGACTAAATCAAGTACGGCAAGGCAAGGCTAGACAAGATACAAAAAAAAAAAGATGAATGCACTTAAAAATACTTTATCTATGTAAAGCACTGAAAAAAACTTGCATTATAGCTTATAGCTGGTAGGAAAATAGTGCCAGTGACAGAAAGTAAAATTCTACACTGAGTGTGACATTTCATATGTCTCAAAAACATGATCAACAGCACCCCTTTAAAGGTAACGGCTGTTCCCTTTGCTGTGAGAAAACGTGAAAAAATTTCATCCTCAGAAACTTACTTCCAGCACTCTATTCAGAGACTGGCGGGTCTAAAGTACAGGCCACATTCCACAGGTCACAAGTACAGGTTCTGATATAGTGACTAAGCCAAACAGTTTCTCCTCAGTCTAAAAAGTAATTTGGATAGTGACTATGGGGCGAGGAGATACTTCTGGGCCTCTTCATTATTAGTGTGCAGGTGTAAGTTCTGTGCATGATAGAACGGTCTCACGGTCTCGAAATTTTATGAATGATGCCCTGTAATAAATACAGTAGGTATTTTTTTGCAGTAGGGATATGACTATGCGGGGAAAGAAAATCCCAAATCTCAGCAATTTAAAGTGCAATAATATCTAATTATGCATGGTTATTCCAAAGTTTCCTTTTGGATTCCTTTCAATGGCCAATCTTAAGCAGGGCTTACTTCAACATGAAAGGGAATGTGCAAAAAAAGGCAGGCAGTCTTAGTACAGGAAAATATACATACAAAAAGCCCCACCTCCAGGAAAACGTGTGGGCCAACGATATTATACTCATTACGAAGGATTTCCAGGCCATCGAATAACTGAGAACATAACTCTCTTTAGGCAGAAAATGACGACTGGTGACCTACCTTGGCAGCGAGAATAAACCAGTATAAACTCATACTTTTTTCTGTTGAGTTGACTAAATCCTCAGTGTTTGCACAATTCGATCAGTTCAACGTCGTTTCTATACATCCTCGAATTGTGAAGATGTATCTCGCGGGGAAAGGAACATACATTCTGGCAACTCGAGCTTCTTTTCAAATCCACCATAACGGAAAAGTGAACTGATGCCACGACCGATACTCTGTTCGCAGGTTGGATGACTGATGTCACACTGGAACCGTTCCTTCCCTCGATTTGGTCGTTAAACTTAGCCTTTGTCTTCTTACTTTGTTCGGGTTAGATGAAGCGCACCTATTGGGCAAGTGCCTAGACGACACTTGGGTGCGTCAGCTTCACTTTCTCGTCCGTAATTTCTTGTTCCCTTCTTGGATTGCTGTGAGGCGCATGCGCATCAGCGCAGTGACAGATATTCGCCTCCCACTACTATTAGACGTATACGGCTTTAAATTATAAATAGGCAAGTGACTTTATGCTCTTATCAGTGAATAATCGCCGAGCACTGGGAGGTGAGGGTGGCCACCTCTGAATCCCTATAGGGCTCAATGCGTGTCTTTCATTACCTGGCACTAGGGAGTCCTTTTCACTGGGACGACCTAAGGTGGTTTCGGCCATGCGCTGGGGGCCCAGGTGAATAACTGGGGGTGCTCAGTCACACGCAAGTGTGACACTCGCACACGCTTTGCGTGTGCATAATGGCTGCTTCGGCAGCCACGACCACCTGCTTGGTCAGCAGGTAAAGTCCCAATTGGGTAACTTCCCAATTGGGCAACAACAGCCACGAGCACCCCCGACGAGGGTTTTGTCATTTTTTTTTCGTCAAAAGGTAAATTTTTCGTCGTAGCTGCTCGGCTGCTGCTCTCTTTTCCTCTTTGTTTAGGGTTGTTTAGGATTCCTATCGACTTCTGTCTGCCCAGCGAGAGCAAAAAAGAACCAAAGCCTCGTCATTGTTTTGCAATGAATTTCAAGAACACGTCTCCACAGGCGACAAATGAAAACATGAAAGAAACAAGTATAGCAGCAGAAAACAAAGAACTGCAGGAAAGTACTTTGCCGATGAATGAGCATGCGTTTCGTCTTGAAGTGGTTGAGGACTTTTTAAGCATTGTGCCCTAATGTTCGGCAATAAGACCAACGCAGCTAAAGTTAGTCTCCACACGTTTCCAGGCGTACATGGCGAGCCGTGAGGGAGCAAGTGGATAGCATTTGTATTAGAGGAAAGATATGAGGACTGGATTCCTGGTACTGCCCACTTATGTAGCAATCATTTTGCAGCTGACCGTTACGATGGATGAGTTTTCTTCAAAATTAGTATTACAACCATCATGATTTAAGTTACTGCAACACCTGAGCATCATCAGAGACCTAAACACGACAGAGGAATTAACCATGATGACGTTGGAACGCCAATGACACCGATTTTAAGTTTTCTGGAGAACTTAAGCGCATGACGGTAACTTTTTCTTTCTTTTTCCTTACTTCAACGCCTTTCGTAGTAATATAGTCGCTAAATAGTTCGCCAGCATTTTCCAAGTTAAACAAATTGGAATATTCGCGAAATAGTTAGAGAAAAGAAAAGTTAGATTTTGAGCCGTCGCCGTCGTCTTTGCTAAAGCTCCCTAGTAATTCGGCCATGATTGCCTTCTTATTCTCGCTTTAACCATCGAACACTTTCGGAAGTTTCATAGAATGAGCATTAAACGCCAGTTCAACCAAATTGTTCTTTCTTTTGTCATTGCCTTCCGATAATGCTTGAATTCCTCTTTCTTGAAGAAACGCTCGAAGCCAAGACAAATTTTGGCGCTGAAAATATTTTAGGTCCCTTTTACCCCCTTCTTCAGACGTGCCTTTATTAACGACGACTGTTAGAACTTTTTCTTAATTCAAAGTGGCTTCGATCAGCTTTGATGAACTGAGAAAAACGGACATAACAAAGGAATACTCTCATATACTCCAAGGAAAAACAATCAATCTATTCCCAGGAGCCTCGTTTCGGTGTCCGTTTTCGTCATCAGTATCTCACGAACAAATATATCGAAATTGGGCTATTAAGGCTTCAATTCCCCTACCTAGAAAATAATAAATCTTATTAAGATGTTGTACGATCTTGCAAGAACATGAACAAATGTAAAATGGAAATTAAGATCTCAGATCCTAAGATATCTTACGTTTATTTAAGAATCTTGTAAGAACGTTGATGAACTTTGATGCAAACATCGGTAAGATCTGACCAACACCCCAATAAGATCTTATATTAGAAAGATGTTAGTGAAAACTCTCAACAAGACCTTAGTAACTACTAATCAAGAGCTTGCTTATATCTTACAAGACCTTAACTGGCAAGATCTGACAAGATCTTACTAAGATGAGTGTACAGTTCGATCAATCGCTAGCTTTGACGGCTTTGAACCGTAGTCATGTGCGTGGGTTTTACGCTGACATGGAAACTAACAGCTTTTTCCTCAATCAATTATTTCAAATTTCTCAAAAACTTAATGGCTATTCGGTGGCATACAACAAAGGTGGGAGTACTACTGGATTTGACAAAGCGTTGCCTTAAAATAACATTCAATATAATTTTATTCACCCGCCGCATTCGCAAGTTGTTCGAAAAGAACCCCTTGATTCGTAATTATTATCACTTTATGAGAATGAATATATGAAAATCATATATTTGAAATGCGGATTAATGATTAAATATGTGACTGATCATCGCAGTTATGAACACTGCTTAAGCAGTAGTGAAAATAAAGTTTTAAAAACAATTCAGTCTTGAACGGGATTCGAACCCACGACCGCAAAGGTCGTGGGTTCGAATCCCGTACAAGCCGTTCAAGTCTTGGTATTAAACGCTACTTTGGAACCAAGTTCTGAGTGAAATAGCTGTCTCGAAGATACTCACTTGCCGTAAAAAATCCCGGCCTCACCACAGCCAGCGATTCCCCGATATTTACAGAGTTTTCCTCAGGTTGTACAGAAGTGCTTTCCCACACTGGTGAAAAAGTTGTTTTCACACCGTCCATCCGTTTAACCGTTTGCCAAGACAAAAAGTTTGTTTTCACAGCGGCCTGAAATGTATTTTAGCTCGCTGAAATAAACCAATGAAAAGTGTCAATCAAATTATCGCACGATTTAAGCACGGTGCCTACTTATACGGATATATTTTTTCGCGTATTATCAATATGCAAGAATGTAGATGTTGGTAAGGGCCATTGAAAACTAAAAAGAAAATTGGAAGTAGCCACGCATTTTTCAGAGATAATCAAGTCCAAAGCTGAAAAAAACAGAGACTTGGTAAACAAAGAAAAGAGGAAATATTTCTCCGAACATTTCCTTGGAATTTCCGTTTACATACACCAAGGCAACAACAAACCACACGTTTTGGAATACATAACAACTGGTGATATAAAAACTGCTGTTTATGTGGTATTTGATACAAAATCATTGCATTGGAGCCATTTTTGGTCCCTGACTGCTCTCTTCTATTTCAGAAAAAACAGTCTAAATATATTTTGCGAACTATGAAAAAATCATCATGTCCTTGCCACTTTCGTTTTGTGAGGTAAACAATGGGAGTCACCACGCGTTTTTTAAAGCTTTATTGTTTATTTTCAAGTAAGTTTATTTGCCTATTTTCGCTAGTAAGTTAAAAATTTGCATCTCTTTTCCTCTAGTTGGGCATGCTGGGATATCCGATATGGCGGCAAATGACGGGGCAAAAAGCTTTCTTCATTCTTAGGGAATTAGAGAACATTTTTTCAATCAAGATGTCTTTGAATGCAAGACCAATTTCGAAGACGTTTTGAGATGTGAATTATGTGTAACATTTCAAAGTTTTTCCAGTATAACTTGCACTTTTGGGGTCTGGCGAAGTGGAATCAGGCAAACACGTAAGATCACCTTGTGTACTTTTGCCAATTAGTTGAGCAGTTGTTTCTTGTGGTTGTATTATCTGGAAGGAGTTTTGAAATGCATAAAAAATACGCACTTTGAGAGCCAGTCGCCATAATTCCTTGCTTCTGATTTTTAAAGTCCGCTATAAATAAAACAGAATGACTTGGAGCAAATCTACTCATCTGCGTAATGAAGACCTGTGAAGGACGTATCGTCTTCTAGTCTAGCAGGGTCATGCAAATGTGCCCTGGTGTAGCTCCCGGCCAGGAAGGTAAAGGAACTCTATATTTCCTTACCTAATGATCCCCAGCACCACCCTACCACTTGCTCGTATTCAATGCGCCCTACTCTTCTTGTGTTAGTCTTCCTCCTTCCCTTGCCGAGTTACCATACTGTTGCCTATATTGCGGCCAGGCAGCCTGTAAAACCCTATATATACTTGCAAAAATGGAAGACAAGTGAAACACAAACCAAATACCATGTCCAGTGAACTAAAAGTCCGTTTGTAATAATAATAATAATAATAATAATAATAATAATAATAATAATATATACATTTATATTGCGCATTTTCTATGCAATATTCAAATGCGCATTACAACACTGGCCGGGGGACTTTGCCAGACTGCTTATAACGCAGTTTACAATTAATGAAGTTGAGTTATGAGTGCCCCCGTAATGGCAATATCAAATTAAGACAGACACTAGGGGTGGTCACTGCCAGAAGTTTTCTTACGTCCCTAGTGGTTCTTTTACGTCCCACAGAATCAGAGAATTATGTACCCCATGAAGACAATGCAAATCAAGGCACATTTTGCACAATACGTTAACGGTAGGATCAATACATTCACAGATGGATTGCATCACTTTGGGATCACACAAACCGATAATAATCAACTTTCGATTCCCATTCAGACCATATTTTCAAAGAACTAGAGCTACTAAAACTTTCCGATATTAGACAACTGGAATTGGGTAAACTTATGTTTCTCTTAGCCATTCTCTTTTGCCTTCAAAGTTCAACAATTATTTATTTTTAAACAAACAAGTCCATAGCTATGCTACTAGATACGCGAAGGATTTTCACCTTCCTTTTTGTAGAACAAACCTTCGTAAATTTTCTGTCAGTTTCCAAGGACCAACTTATTATAACTCTTTAGAAAATGATCTTAAAGAATCTTATTCTCTCCACTCATTCAAAACGAAATTGAAAAAAAAATTATATGTGAATTATTAGTTAAAAATCTTGTAGTAAATAGTTATCTTTCTTCACATGTCTGATATTATTTTTATAGTCATTGTTACATGTACCATACTTTATATTTTGTCAACTCAGTCTATGTATTTAGTTAATTTACACTTACCTTCATTGTATTTTACTTTCAATCCTGGCCTTACTGTTAACTTCATTTTTACTCTGAGGGAGCCCAATGTCTATGTGTTATTTTTATTTGTATTTTGTGGTAAAATAAATAAACATGCAATAATTACCGCACACCTGTACAATAGAAACGAAAACTATCTCGAAGGTGGTGTTGCCAATGAAATAAAGTCACTTACTACTCAAAACAAGACGTTCACTTGTAGCGAGAAAAAGTTCTCGAAAACAAATAATTTAAGGATACCTTTCAGCGTAAGTTTTACATTAAGTGACTACGTTATCAAAACAACAAAGGGAAGTTAAATAATCTATTAACGTCGTGAATTACAGCTACTTTCAAGCTCATTATTGTACTAAAAGCACGAGACGAAAAGCAACAAGTCAATTCCTAAAGAAAATTGACATGAAACTGAAGATGACTCATACTGCTTCTTCTGTGGAACCAGAGAGTCCACAACATCCCTACTGGTTCTGCCCCATAGCAGCCTCTTTTTGGAATGCCGTAAACATACAAGTTGCTTATCATACAACGTGCTTTTTTGTACATTATCACTGGTAATTATGCAATGAACATTACTGTCGCACAAATGTTGGATTCTTCCAAAAACTATCACCAGATCAATTTTTGTTGTATTTTAGCAAGATAAATGTATGTGAATAAAAAATAAGAATGACATAACTTTGATGTCGTGTGATTTGTGCCAATAGACGCCTCCAGCAGAAAAATCTTAACGTTTAGGGCACAGGAATTGAGGAATTCATCTCGATGGAAATCTCCGAACCTATACCGTCTCTTTCTATCCTTACCAACAATGAAGTACGTTTTGTCCTCTCATCACTGGGCTTTCATGTCTTAGACATATTTCATTCAATTCATTTATTTATCTCTTTATTATATTCATTTAACATGTATGACTAGGATGATATTCGTGTTTTGTTATGATTAATTATTTTTCACTGCATGTTTCCCCTAATTGCAGCGAGCCCTATCAAAGCATATAGTGCTTAGCGGTTAGTCCTATAATTTACTTAAAAAAAACCAATCTTTTCACAGGGACTCCAAGACGTAAATGGCCGGTCTAAAGAAAAACGTCATCGAACAACTAGAAAAACGACTGAATCTTGCCAAAGAAAAGGGAGATCGTTCAAGTGAAAGGCGTGCCTATGGCAATCTCGGCAATGCTTATCAGTCACTTGGTGACTTCCAAAAGGCGATAGAGTACCATGGGCTAGATTTACAGATTGCCAAAGAAGTGGGCGATCGAGCAGGAGAAGGTGGTGCCTATGGCAATCTCGGCAATGCTTATGATTGCCTTGGTGACTTCCAAAAGGCGATAGAGTACCATGGGCTACATTTACAGATTGCCAAAGAAGGGGCGATCGAGCAGGAGAAGGGCGTGCCTATGGCAATCTCGGCATTGCTTATCAGTCACTTGGTGACTTCCAAAAGGCGATAGAGTACCATGGGCTACGTTTACAGATTGCCAAAGAAGTGGGCGATCGAGCAGGAGAAGGTGGTGCCTATGGCAATCTCGGCAATGCTTATGATTGCCTTGGTGACTTCCAAAAGGCGATAGAGTACCATGGGCTACATTTACAGATTGCCAAAGAAGGGGCGATCGAGCAGGAGAAGGGCGTGCCTATGGCAATCTCGGCATTGCTTATCAGTCACTTGGTGACTTCCAAAAGGCGATAGAGTACCATGGGCTACGTTTACAGATTGCCAAAGAAGGGGCGATCGAGCAGGAGAAGGGCGTGCCTATGGCAATCTCGGCAATGCTTATAAGTCACTTGGTGACTTCCAAAAGGCGATAGAGTACCATGGGCTACATTTACAGATTGCCAAAGAAGTGGGCGATCGAGCAGGAGAAGGTGGTGCCTATGGCAATCTCGGCAATGCTTATCAGTCACTTGGTGACTTCCAAAAGGCGATAGAGTACCATGGGCTACGTTTACAGATTGCCAAAGAAGTGGGCGATCGAGCAGGAGAAGGTGGTGCCTATGGCAATCTCGGCAATGCTTATGATTGCCTTGGTGACTTCCAAAAGGCGATAGAGTACCATGGGCTAGATTTACAGATTGCCAAAGAAGTGGGCGATCGAGCAGGAGAAGGGCGTGCCTATGGCAATCTCGGCATGCTTATCAGTCACTTGGTGACTTCCAAAAGGCGATAGAGTACCATGGGCTATGTTTACAGATTGCCAAAGAAGTGGGCGATCGAGCAGGAGAAGGTGGTGCCTATGGCAATCTCGGCAATGCTTATGATTGCCTTGGTGACTTCCAAAAGGCGATAGAGTACCATGGGCTACATTTACAGATTGCCAAAGAAGTGGGCGATCGAGCAGGAGAAGGGCGTGCCTATGGCAATCTCGGCAATGCTTATCAGTCACTTGGTGACTTCCAAAAGGCGATAGAGTACCATGGGCTACGTTTACAGATTGCCAAAGAAGTGGGCGATCGAGCAGGAGAAGGTGGTGCCTATGGCAATCTCGGCAATGCTTATCAGTCACTTGGTGACTTCCAAAAGGCGATAGAGTACCATGGGCTACATTTACAGATTGCCAAAGAAGTGGGCGATCGAGCAGGAGAAGGTGGTGCCTATGGCAATCTCGGCAATGCTTATCAGTCACTTGGTGACTTCCAAAAGGCGATAGAGTACCATGGGCTACATTTACAGATTGCCAAAGAAGTGGGCGATCGAGCAGGAGAAGGTGGTGCCTATGGCAATCTCGGCAATGCTTATGATTGTATTGGTGACTTCCAAAAGGCGATAGAGTACCATGGGCTACGTTTACAGATTGCCAAAGAAGTGGGCGATCGAGCAGGAGAAGGGCGTGCCTATGGCAATCTCGGCAATGCTTATCAGTCACTTGGTGACTTCCAAAAGGCGATAGAGTACCATGGGCTACATTTACAGATTGCCAAAGAAGTGGGCGATCGAGCAGGAGAAGGGCGTGCCTATGGCAATCTCGGCAATGCTTATCAGTCACTTGGTGACTTCCAAAAGGCGATAGAGTACCATGGGCTACGTTTACAGATTGCCAAAGAAGTGGGCGATCGAGCAGGAGAAGGGCGTGCCTATGGCAATCTCGGCAATGCTTATCAGTCACTTGGTGACTTCCAAAAGGCGATAGAGTACCATGGGCTACATTTACAGATTGCCAAAGAAGTGGGCGATCGAGCAGGAGAAGGTGGTGCCTATGGCAATCTCGGCAATTTATTACGACTTCGGCAATGTTCATAAAGCGATAGGATTGTACCAGTCTAGCGTAGAAGTGTTGAATAGCATAAGAGCAAGCCTTCAATCTGAGGAGGCTTGGAAATTAAGCTTTCGTGAACTCTATCACAATGTTTATACTATGTTGTGGATGGCGTTTTTAAAAGTGGGAGACAGTTATGAAGCCTTGTGTGCTGCTGAACATGGACGAGCTCAGGCTCTCATGGAGGCCTTGAAGATGCAGTACGGCCTAAGCACTGATCTGTCAGTGGAACTTGACACGAAAGAGACAATTTCTTACGTTCTAAGAGAAGTATCTACACCAGTAGCTTTTCTTGCCACAAAAGGAGACACAGTGAATATTTGGTTTCTGGAAAGAGGCAACGAAATTACCTTTCGTCGCGGGAAAATTAGAGGCGAGAATAAAGACGAAGATGCAATTTCCATCTTGTTAGAAGCCGCTCTGAAAGAAATTGGAGCTGGTGTTGGTGTTAGATGCGAGAATCGCACACTGGACAACTTGAGTAGTGATCTGCCATCCACTAGAGAAGGCGATGAAGAAGGTAATCAGCCATCCAAGTGTGTCAAGAACCCTTTACAGCAATTGTATGATTTAATTATCAGTCCCATTTCGGATCTGCTTCAAAGGGACGAACTAATCGTTGTCCCAGATGGTCCGTTGTGCCTGGCCCCATGGTCCGCACTAAGCAAATCTATCAGAATCCGCACGATTCCCTCGCTGACAAATTTAAAGCTACTGGCAGATGTACCTGCGGACTTTCACAGTAGGCGCGGGGCACTTTTAGTAGGAGATCCATGTACCAAAGCAATTCGAAAGCCTTTATGTGAGTTGCCCTGCGCGAGAAAAGAAGTACAAATGATTGGCGAACTTCTTAAGACCCCACAACTAATTGGAAATGGGGCAACCAAAGCTGAGGTGCTGAACCGTTTAACGTCAGTTGGCTTGGTTCACATTGCTGCCCATGGAGATAAGAAAACTGGGGAAATTGCCCTAGCTCCAAGTCCTGGCTGGAAGACTGCATTCCCGGGGAAAGAACACTACATGCTGAAAATATCAGACGTGCAAGAAGTGCGTCTTCGAGCTAGCCTTGTGGTCTTAAGTTGCTGTCATAGTGGTCGAGGAGAGGTGTTAGAGTCTGAAGGTGTGGTCGGCATAGCACGGGCCTTCCTGTGTGCTGGTGCTCGTTCTGTTTTAGTATCACTATGGGCAATTGATGATGAGGCCACCATGGAGTTCATGAAAAGCTTTTACCAAAAGCTAAGAAAAGGAAAAAGCACATGTGCTGCTGTTCACCACGCTATGAAAACTCTTCAAGCTTCAGAGAGGTTTTGCTACATGAAGCACTGGGCTCCTTTCCTACTAATCGGTGACGATGTAAAGTTTGACTTTGGAGAAGAAGAATATCCAGAATGTAAGTATATAGATACTTCAATCTTAGCTTATTATGTCAAAGCGCATTGGAAAGTAAAAGAGCGAGAATAGCGCCTAAGTGTACTTGTGCGGCGTATTCTAAATGTTTTGCGATGCCGAGATGCAAATCTTTTCCACTGGTTTTCATCAATATTGGATACTTGATCGTAATTACTACACAGCGCTTTGTAGTTATGTTTAAGATACGAACTCAAGAAAAACACTTTGAAGATGTCGCTCTTCCTGAAGATTGCATACTAAAGTAGCCACTTTGTTTTCTCGGGATGCGAATATAACGTCCCGTCTTGTCCAGTCCAAACTAGACCCAACCATCTCGATTGTACTCTACCATTTTTGAGTTGAACAATGGGGGCCATAGGAGCCGTAGCTTGAAATAACACGACTATCCATGCGAACGTTTCAATGAAACTTGGCGTGATGGGTATTCTGTACTGTATTCAAAACCGAAGGTAAAAGGAAACTGTAGTAGCAGTTTAAGTAGAATAGCGTTATTCTCATTAGCTTTTATTCTCATTCCATCGACAGGTTAAGGTGCTACAAACAAAGATTTACCTCCAGAAACGAAAGCCTTGAGTATTCACGAACAGTTGTGTTAAATCATATTATCAGTTTACTTTATTAGATAACCAGCCTAACGTGGCTGTGCTGTACACTCTAGTTTTTATTTGGAAAGAAAAAAATCTTTTCCTGGGGAAAATCTTCGGAACTCTTTTCAACATAACAGGGTCTGACCCTACATGTTCTAAGTTGACAATAAAATGTCTTGCTTGTGTCAAATGTTTGTCCAGCCAAACAGGAAATGAAGAAAATCGGATAATTGTTTGCGGGAAATTGAAATTACTTACGTTGTGTGGCTACAAAATAGACTGACCGAGAAAGTCTTGTTATCAAGTTATTACAAATCAGGAAATGCAAGAAAAATTAATGAAAAGAAATTTCAGGTGTTCACTGACAGTTTTATTCCACCTCGCCTCATACAACGAGTTCTTCTACTCTCTTACCTCCAACATTTTTTCCTGCTTGAAAGAGAAAGGAAACTCTGGAGAGATTCACTTGGTTTGATTTCCTTTTTGTTTGTCTGTTTCCTTTTTTTGACGATATAAATGACCGTACGTAAGACAGAATACCAACATGGCGAAATGTGCGCCAAACGAACTGGTGAAATAAGCGTGCACTTCAACAGAAAATCAAATATTTTCGTAGTTGCGTATTAGGAATTTCCAGATTCTTTCGCAATCGACCGCTTTTCATCGTTATTTAGCGAAGACTCCGGTAACGAGATTGGTGTTACGCAGCCTCATCAACGCTGCTCACTACATTACATCATACTCCATGTTTACATTTGCTACAACGGAGCAGGTGTCATTTTTGTTAAAGGGAAATCCGATGAAAGGCGAAGTTCTATGTACAAAAACGTAGGATATGTACTTGTTAGACAGCTGTCAACAGAAATTGCATGAGAGGAGAGAATTGTATACCGCAAGACACTGTTCCTTTCAATAGGTAGCTGGATAACCGTTAGAGAGACGAGATTGGCGGTGAGCTTCATGTTCTCAATTAGAAGATTAAATGTGCAGGCGTGTCTTTTTTTTATTAGAAATGTATTCGCCATACTTAAGCTAAGCAAAAGTGCGAAGTTTCGCAGAGATCTAATTTAAACTCTGCAAAAGATGATAATTGAAATGTTATGTGACATACAAGGAAATATGCCCTCATAGTAAACTTTTTCTTTGAAAAATTGTGATATTTAAACTGTTAGAACTCGTCAAGTTTGATTGAAACCTCTCTGAAACTCGGTGATTGCTCAGAAACTCGACATATATGGGTTATTGGCCAAGCGTGAGGTCAAGACGGCGGGATATTGGCCAAGTTCTTTTTTTGCGTGGTTATGCACCGAGACGAAGTCGAGGTCCATAACCACACAAAAAAAGTACGAGGCCAATATCCCGCCATCTTGACCGAACAAGCTTGGTCAATAAAGGATTTATTATATGACACAAAGGACGCTATTAAAAGGCAGTAAAACGCGGAACGAACGGGTTATCCCGAGCGGTCAAGATGGCTCCATCTTGACCTCGCGGGTAGCCAATGACAGCAGGAGAATTGATTCATCTTGACCGCTGAAAGAGCCAGTCATATAATAAGACGAGTTAATTTGTGAAGGCAGGTTTACCTTTGGTGTATTTCGAATGTTATGCCATCATCGAATTTTGTAATACTACGTACAATTAAATTTGCACGATGTTGATATTGCATAAAATATCATTTTTTGATGCTGTATAAAATTGAATCCGCTACTGAATGCAACATATTATAGACGTTACTGATATATATTAATGTGTTAAAACACTTAATGCTGTGAACTTCACGTACTGTCGCTTTAAGACCTATTGTAGTTTCCTCTGTAGAGGTGGTGGATTGTACCTTCAAATGGCTGAGTCGGTTTTAAAATTTGTCTTTCTCTTTGCAATACTTTTAAACGCAGTAGAATTGCAAACAAAGACTTGTGCAAATATTGAGCTTGTATTCTGGAGATCTTGTTGTTTGATTTTCATTTTTTGGAAACAAATTGTCGAGAGAGCAGAAAGTAAACAGTAATAATAAAAACAAACAAACAAATGAACACGTTTATCACGTTTACCTGACACTTACGCTTTAGGCTTTATTTTCCTTCAGGTGTTTATTTGTTTGTTGGCCCCTTGTGATCTCAGTTAATGTTCACCAGTACTGGACAATTAATCAGTCTTGTTTTCACAGGGGCAGTCACTTCGTTCAAAGCGCACGATAAGGCCAGTTAGGCCGATATGGACTCGCAATTTCTCGGAATAAGAAAGCTTTTCCGAACTGATTAGATTGTGTTAGGTTATACGAATTTTGATGTTCATGTTAAATGCCTCCAAGAAAAGAACTCATATTCTGCAAAGGTGATAGTACACGGAGTACACAGCAGTTAAAAGGATAATGATTTAAGGCTCAACCGATTGTACTTGAATTAAGACAGTTGTGTTTCATAGTGCCAAACAGCGCGTTCACCAAATTGTCTAGTGTAGTTTCTACTGACTGTTTAGTTACAATGCATGTGCAACGGTTAGCTGCAAACGTTCAAAACTGTTGTTTTAGTCGAATTAGTTATTCCGTGATTTGACAACCAATGATGGCATTTTTGACGTCTATATCCCCGTAGACAGTTTCCTTTATAAGCCGTTTCGGAGTTGCGTAGGGAACTATGGACTTTAAAACATAGCTCAAAGTCCATGCAAACGTCTATAATTTTGAGGTTACGTCCCCCAAAACCATATCAACTCTTAGAAATATTTTTCAGTTTTGTGACAGCAGTAAAATTCCGTCATGAGCCTACTATTTGGAAGTAGCTGGAAGTAACTTCATTTGCCCATTTTTACAACTATCAGACAAATCGTAAACATTTTTAAGAGCTTATATGGTTTGGGGGGACGCAGCCTCAAAATTAGAGACGTTTGTAGCTCGTTCATGTTAATTATTTTGCATGTTTTCGACGTACGCAATAATTTTTTTGCAAAAACGTAAAAGAGACCCTATCATTTACCATTTGCCTTAAGCGAGATCCAAGATCTCTGTAGTAAATAAGTCGGTTTCTGCAATAAAAGGCAATAATTTTGTGTACTAGAAATGTTGGTGTAACGAGTGTTGATAACTAACATTGACCAAATAGTAATTAAAATATTTTACGTTATCAGTTATTACTTCTTCACTGATTTTTCCCTGGCCGATGTTAAACGTAAATTCCCATCGACGCCAGTTTTATTGCTGTATTCGCCATATATTATTTCTCAGTAGGTAGCTGTTAAAGGGAACCTCCACTCTTACAACAAATTGACGCTAAATTGTAGTTAATAATTACTAGATTTCAAGTTCTGTCTAGTTTCAAAGGTGCCGCCATTTTGGATTTGATGAAGCGCGATGGTTGCAGCTATTGTCAGGAAGGAAATGAAGCAGAACATCCTTTGCTTGTGTTAAACAATAGGGCAACCATCACGCCTCATCAAATAGGCGATGATGATATCCATTTTTTTGAACACTTAAATGTTATATCCACGTTTTAAAAAAAAATTTGAAATCTGGTAATTATTTCCATCAATTCAGCGTGAATTTGTTGTAAGAGTGGAGGTTCCCTTTAAAATCCCTACAAGGAACGTTTCAGGCAAAAATTAGGTATGGACTTAAAACAGTTCGCTTTCAGATCCACTCCCTTGTACGGTATCCACCTTCCTGTTAACAGGGAGCTCAAACAACGAGAGTGGCGACGGCAACGAGAACACTACAAAACAATAGGCTTAACTCTTTCTCTACCGGAGATTTGGTCGCTTGTTTTGCAATTTCCGGAGGGTAGGAAGTCAACTCGGCTACTCCATATAAGGGGTTACCACGGAGATTTCGCTGGTCCACAACACCAAAGGTTCTATCTCTATTGTCACGCTCGTCACACTAACATGTCGTTCATTTCTAAACAATCACTGCAGCTGCAATTCGTTACTTATTTGATTTATACGTATAACACATAAACGTGACCTCTCCCTCCTACATACTCGTTGGGTACGAGCCTTAAAAAACGTAAAGTGCGTCAAGGATTTGGGCATTATGATTTCTTCGGATTTATCCTGGAGCGAACAGGTCAACGCGACTGTTAATAAGGCTAACAAATTATTGGGTTTGGTTCACAGAACGGTGGGCTCGTCGAATCCCGGTGCGTTCTCTACGCTATACAAATCTCTTGTGCGTCCGGTTCTAGAATATGCTGCCCCGGTCTGGAATCCATATTTGGTTAAAGATGTGCTAGCGTTAGAAAGTGTTCAGCGAAGAGCCTCTCGGCTCGCACTCGGACAAAAACGTGGTGAGAATGAAGATCGTTTAAGGAAGCTGAAGTGGCCTACACTCGAAACACGCAGACTGTTTCTTTCTTTAGTTGAATGCTACAAGATCGTATTTGGCATGAACAAAATAAACTTTGACGATCTCTTTGATTTCAACAAGTGCAATTCAACCCGCGCTAACCATCCGTATAAGCTTTATCCTAAGCCAGCAAAGTGTAATCCATATAAATACTCTTTTCCTATCCGAATCGTACGGCACTGGAATAGCCTACCAGGTTCTGTTGTTGAGGCTGGGAGCCTGAGTCGCTTTACGAGTGCGCTGAAGTGCTTTCTAAACATCTGAATATTTATTATTTATTGTAATTATTGATCATTAGTTATCTAATTTACCTCTTGTAAATAGTTCTTAAAGGATTTACATTGTACATAGTTTATATCTGTTTTTTTTTTATCTTTTTATTTTGGGAAACATTACAGGGTCAACCTCTAGTTTTCCTTTTCAAGATGTTTTATAATTTTTAGCTCCCCCATCTTGAATAAATACGTTATGTTATGTTATGTTATGTTATAAGTGTGTTTTTTCGAGCCATTTTCCACCTCAGAAGCCCCCTGCCTGGCATCATCAAGCTGGTTTGATGGGCAGAGGCAATCCTTTGAAAGAAAACAGAGGTGAGAAGCAATTTCACACGAAGTGGGGCCGCTCAAAGTATTCGAGCGAGTGTTGGCAATTGACGGATTGAAGTTGTGTCTTCAGTCGTTTTGTGAGTGGATTCCGGGACCTGGCGGAGTTTTGACTTGTAAATAACGCAATCAGTGCAATATTTTGCCAACAGGACCAAGTGGCTAGACACAGTTCTAAAACATTTCTGAAATGGAAATTGGCGGACTTTCACGCTGGCAGTATACAAGAGTTTCCCATAATTCCTTTGGGTCACAAACGCGAAAATGACAGACCCTCATTTCTCAATCCACTGCAGTACAAATATATAATGCTTTCATCCAATCTTATTTCGATTGTTGTGCCCCAGTTTGGGATGGATTGAGTTCTTATAATAATAATAATAATAATAATAATAATAATAATAATAATAATAATAATAATAATAATAATAATAAAGGTTTATTAGCATTCCAAAAATGAATTGCCTCTTCTATGCTAAAAAAAAAATGTGATAACGCAAGGGGTGACAGGCCGCACAATCGCTACCGGCGTGAAATATATTTTGTAACCTTTTATATTTTTGCTCTAGCGAGTAGATCCTTCAAGGATTTCCCTTTCTTATATGAAAGGATAGGTGGTTGTTTGAATATCTGGCGAAGTAGCGGTTGATTTTGTATGAGGTGCCATTTTTTGAGTAAAGCTTCTTTTAAATTGGATATTGATGGCTGATATTGTGTTAAGCGCTGTAGCTCTTCCTATGAATTTTATTCCTGATAGGATTTTGTCTATAAGATTGCGTGGGTAACCTCTGTCCACCAAGTGTTTCTTGAAGTTTGAAATGTTCTCTTCAAAAGTAGCTTTTGAGGAGTTTGTTCTAAGGATTCTTAAGCATTCGCCCTTCACGAATCCATTTTTGACACTTGGTGGGTGGTAAGAGGTAAAATGTGTGTACTGGAAGGTTTCCGTTGGCTTAAAATGTGTTCTTATATCAAGGGTCGATTGTTCCTCGAATCTGTTGCCTTTGTATATAACCGTGCCTAGGAACACAGTCTCAGTGTCAGAGATATCGGCCGTGAATTTGATAGTTGGGTGATGTGAATTTGCTTGTTCGATGAAAGTTTCAATGTCGGGTTTACTTATGTCCCACAATGAAAAGATATCGTCAATATAGCGTTTCCAAACTGTAGGTTTAAAAACGGTTTTGCTTAGGATTTCGGTTTCAATCTTTGCCATAAATATGTTGGCAAAGGAAACAGCCATTTTCGTTCCCATAGCTGTCCCATGAAGATATTGCTTCCCATTGAATTGGAAAGAATTTTCTTTTAGAATTAACCTAAGCATTTCCCGTAGGTAGTGTGTCGGAATGGGAGGGCTGTCTTTGTAAAAGTTATCATATGCTTTGCATACTGTGTCAATGCCCTCGTTTTGTGGTATATTTGTGTAGAGACTTGTGACGTCCATCGATACAATGAATGTGCGGTTTTTAACCTTTGTGCTTTCGATAAAGTTTATAAAGTCAGTTGTGTCTTTAAGGTATGACTTTTGTGACTTTGATATTGGTTGAAGCAGTGTGTCAACAAAAGATGAAATTCTTTCTGTTGGCCCATCACAGCCGGAGATGATTGGTCTCCCTGTAAGAGTTGGTTTGTGAATTTTTGTAAGAGTGTAGAACACTGGTATTCTTGGTGGGCAAGGTGTTTGTGAAAGCCATTTTTTAGTCATGTCGTCGATGTGTTTTTCACGGTGTAGATTTGTAATTAGGCGCGAAACCTTGCTTTGCGTTTCTTTCACCATGGGCTCAGTGAGAAGTCTGTTGTTATTTTCGTCGTTGATTTGAGTTTGACCCTCTCTTATCTTGTCAGTCTTATTCAAGACAACAGTAGTGCTTCCCTTGTCCGCCTTTTTTAGGTTGATGTGATGGTTTTGTTTTAATTCATTTAATGCTTTCCTTTCATTGCGTGACAAGTTTTGTTTAGGATTTGTAATATGTATTTCAGCAAGTTGCAATTTAACCTCTTCCAAGTAGCTCTCGAGGGCGACTGATGGTTGAACTGGAGGTTTCCAGTCAGATTTAACGTAGAAAGGGTGGATTTCCCTATTTTGTCCATGGAACATATATTTAAGGCGCATTCGCCTTGCAAAGTTTTCAAAATCCTGCAATAGTTGCCGTCGCATTTTATGTTTGTTCGGTGTGTTCATAGGAATGAATTTTAAACCCCGGGAGATTAATTTGATTTGCGCGTCAGTTAGTTTTTCGTTTGAGAGATTTTTAATATATTTTCCCCCTGTAGCTTTTTTGTAACTGACTTTTGTAGTGGAAGGTTCTGGAAAGCATCAAAGTGTGATAACGCAAGAGGTGACAGGCCGCACAATCCCTACCGGCGTGAAATATATTTAGTAACCTTTTATATTGGGAAAATATATATTAAAAATCTCTCAAACGGAAACAAAAAGAAACACTGCCAAACGCAGAGAAAGAAGAAAACAACCTTCGCAGTTGTGAATGCAATTTATGCAATTGCGAAAAGAATCCTGAAAAAGAAATTTAAGACTTCAACGGGGTTTGAACCCGTGACCTCGCAATACCGGTGCGATGCTCTATAACCAACTGAGCTATGAAGCTACTGACGTTGGGAGGAGGTCCAATTATGGTTTCATATGTTCCCATGAAAGAGAAGAGTGTGAATGATATGAACTGCGGAAATGAAATCATATGAAGCATGATCCTTGCAGTTGTGAATGCAATTTATGCAATTGTGATCATGAAAAGAAGCCTGAAAAAGATGCAGGACTTCAATGGGGTCTGGACTCGTGACCTCTCGATAGCGGTTCGATGAAATTTCATAAATCTTTTGCGCTATTTGTGGTCATTTGTTTCAGATGTAGAAGAAAGTAGACTGCGAGTAATTCCCTTTAATCTGCGAATAAGACTCGAACAAACACAAGCTAAGATTGATCAATATGGGGGATCGAACGTCGAAAACGAATCTGAATTACGCAAGCTGCAGCAGCTTAAGAAAAACTACCAAGAAGGTTTTGAAAACTCGAAAAAAGAGGTGGCTGCTTTGGAAAAACAGGCGAAGCAGCGGGCAAAGAAAATAGAACAAGAAAAAGCCAGTATTGGCCGTATCAGGGCAGGCCTTGAAGATAAAGAAAGTAAAAGAAACGCCCTTGAACGAACGGCTTGAAAGAACGGGAAACTGAGATTCAGCGCCAAAATGAGCAAGATCAGGCAATAATCGACGATCCGGACGCCTCCTCTTCTGTCAAATAAGCCGCGGAGGACAGGGTGACCGAAAGAACAGAGGAGCTCGCGCGCTTGCAAACTCAGATTGCAGAAAGAGAAGAGGCGCTTCCCCTACGTGAGAGGGTCAAGGCGATTTTTAAAAAATACGGCGTAACCATCACAGCGATTGTTCTTGCGGCTGGTGTCACGATTGGTGCTGTGATTGGAGCAGTCACCAACTCTTTGAAAACCCTGGGAAAGGGGTTGGGAAATGGGCTGAAAGAAATCGGCCAAAACATGGCTTCGCTTCTGCCCGGCCTGATCGGCTCTATCGTTTCTTTCCTGTTCAAAACAGCTGGCGAGGCCGTAGGTTTTCTGGCTGAGCCCGCCTGGCTCTTGATATTGGCTGTCGTCGGTTTCCTGGTGGAGAGGTTTGTTAAGAAGAACCGCTAGTTCTGCACGCCGCGGGGCGCAAGCAATTAATTATTTTTGTGAAATTTTCCGCGCACATATATGGCGGCGGGCCGATTGAACAAAGAGGAGCAGAGGGTGATGAGTGGTGAGCGGCCAACGGCAGAAGCGGAATGTGGTGTTGAAAAAAATTATTTAGACCTTTCTTTTAATGAAGTAGAGTTTGAAAAAATTAGGCGTGAAGCGCACTGAGCTGTTAGAGAAAGTAATTCAGACCTTTCTTCTAATGAAGAGGATAATGAAAAAAAATAATGAAGAGGATAATAAAGAGGATCATAACAAAGGTTTGAGTAAGTTAAAAACAGCCGGTTGAAAATAATAAAATTATTGATACAATTTTTGGAATTTCACACGTTGGTTTCCCCAAGCCTTCTGGTGTTTAAAGCAAATCATTAACGAAAAAGATTGAGAAAATGGAAAAGGCAATAGATTATTATTTAGAATATGAGGTTAAAAAAACCGGGGATCAACCACATTTTGACACATATATTGGCGTAAAAAAGTACATTGAAAAACGCCCAATTTCTGTTACTTCAAAACAATTTTTGCGGCTTTTAGAAATTTTGAGAAAGCATGTGGATTTTTTAATTCAAAGGTTTAAATTTCACAGAATGTAAGAGCAATTAATTTTGTTTTTTGAAAAATTTGCGCGTTTCCTTCCTGTTTAAAACCCGGCCAGGCCATAGGGTTTTTGGGGGCTGAGAACGCCTGGATCTTGATTTTGGCTGTCGTCGGTTTCCTGGTGGAGAGGTATGTTAAGAAGAATTGACCTTAGCGGGTAGACGACCTTACGCGTTAAGGTCATCGATTAGATGCCCTTAATTTCAGATGGCTAAGTCGTCGGACGGCAAGGTCGTCTTCCCTTTTTCTCGAATTTATACTAGACGACCTTAGCCGCCTTGGTGCGCTAAGGTCGTCTACCCGCTAAGGTCATCTCTAGTATAAATACGGCCAATCGCTAGTTTTGCGCCGCCTCATTGAAAAGAACACAACTCCAGCAATCACAAGGGCCCCCACCATGACAACTATTTTGTTTACGTTGTGGGCATCGTTTCCGGAATCCGCCGGTGGGATTGATTCTTCATCCGAAGCTTTTGGTGTTTCTGCCATATTTTCATGTAAGCTTGGTGTTGGCGGCGATTTTTTTGTTGGGTGTTGGGCTTTCATTGCAGCCTTGTGGATAGGGTTTGACGGATGGCTGTTTTGCGGGTTTACCTTTGAAGGCCCACCAGCCATCAGGTGAAGGGCTGATTTTTTGTGCCCTGATTCACAGCGTTGTTTACCCCAAGTTTCATCCCAGGCGTGGCTTGCTTGAGCTTGTTGTTGTAACCAACCACACTTCCTGAGTTTAGAACCATATTCGACGGCATCAGCCAGCAGCCCGGCGCCACCGCCAGATTCAAACGAACCTTTGCTTCGTCCACAGCAAGCTGATAGCGCTGAACGCTCTTCGAAATGTCGGGTGTATGGATGGCATCCTCCAGAAGAATAAGGAATTCTCTTTGCACCTCCTTGGCCCGCCCACAGCTTCCAAGAATGCTGCTTCTTACATTTACCTGTGAGCCGAGAATGCAGTAAACGAACGCTTCTATTGACTGGTTCAGGCGCGCCATGCCGGCCTGAGTAAGCCCGTGTGCTACATCCGGCACAAAGTACTCAAACTGTTTGTCTGCGCCCTGGTCGTTTCTGATGAAATGAAGAACGTTGCCGCCGTCTTCCCCCATGTTGGCACCACTTTCGTCTGAAAACCTTTGATTTAATGGGTTTGAAAGAGGTGTGGGATACTGCCAGAGCTTTTGCGCAAAGTCGCTGTTGTCATACTGAATGAAAACATATCCGAGGCCGTGGTTTTGTCCGTGTGTGAAACGAAAGTCTGAGCTTGGATCAACACCGAATTCTGCGCAAATCCTTCTGAAAGAAGCCTTGTCGTATTTGTTATCCTTTTGGTTGAAATTGGGGCCGTCTGGCAGAGAGCTTATGCTTTGAATACCGCCCATCTCGAAAAGAATTCGCCTTTTTGTGAAATAAACATGAAAGAGATAAAAGGAGCGGAGCTGCTCAGATCCTGTGGCATTACCCAAAACGTCCCCAGTCAAAATTTCTCTTGAAACCCCACAGCCCGTTGTTGCACACCAAAACGCAAAGTTCAGCTGTTGAGGCCAAAACCCCATGTGGGGGCCTCCGAGCCATTTTCTGGCAACTTTTGATGTGTTGAATGTTATCTTTGTGTCTTTGAAAATCTGCCTGTACTGAGTTGTGAAAAAGTCTGTGGGTGTGACAAATTTTTTGCAAACCGTTCAGCTTTTCGCCAATCTGCGATTGAATTTATTCTGTGAAATCAACCACAGGGATTGTCTGTGGTGGGCGCCCCTAAACGGCGGAAAGCTGAAATGGAAGACCGCCGCTTGGTTGAATCCCCAGTGCTTGTTTCATTGCTTGAGGCCAATATTTGCTGTCTGAACCGGATACGCTTTTCAGATAGTCGGGCCCTGCTTTGTACATAATTTCCGCTGTTGCCTTGTAGTCTTTGGTAAAGTTGGCTTCCGCGGTAAATTTACTCTTGTCGGCATTGGGGAATTTCGACAAAAACTCGGCCCAGGCCTTGTCTTTTGCATTTTTTGAAATTTGGCGGGCCTCCGGCGTTTGCATCCACTGCAAAAAAATTTGCCATGACTTATAAACTGTTGCAATATTTTCAATTGGATATTTATCTCTCCTTGAAATACAATGGTTGTGATCACCATTTCCACAACTGACAACCCCTGCACCGTCTATTTCGACGAGTGGGTTCCGAAAGCTGGTTATGTCCAGCTGCTTTCCTGCTCGCTTTGCAATTCTTGGCTCAATGTAAAGAGCTCTGGGTTAATTTCGTTGTTAAATGCCCACAATCAAATTACTTCTACAAAAGGGTTTCCTCCAGGAAATTACACCCCCAAAGGTCTCGCAAAAAATCTTAAATCTATTTTTAAACAACTACAAAAGGGTTTCCTCCAGGAAATTACACCCCCAAAGGTCTCGCAAAAAATCTTAAATCTATTTTTAAACAACTCAACGCTAATGTAACCGCCGAGGTAAATCACCCCTCTGGCGTTGTGGCAATTAATAACCCTCAAAATAATATCCTTGTTTTCCTCCAAATTTTAGTAGATTTTCTTTATATCCCTCAACGTATTACTTCGAGTGTGTTTATTTCAAAACTCAATGGTCCGAGTGTATTCTTTGTGTACTGCGACTTGGTTGACAAAGACCAAAATTTGTTGAATGGTGCAAAAACAAACCTTCTTGCCAAGTTTGACATCGTGGGGGAGGCGTTTGAAACAATAAACTATCGTTCGCCCGAACAGCAAGTCTTTCGCGCTGCATCGACGAGTGAACATGTGAACAGTGTGACCCTTTCGGTCAAAGATGAAAATGGAGAACTGTTTGATTTCCGCGGATAAAAGCTTTACTTTGAGTTGATGATAAAGTAAGAAAAAAATTTGGTTAATTATATCATGCCGAATGAGAATGTGATGCCATTTGCCCCTGAGGCATCTGCTCCACCCGAAAGTGTGGCAGAACAACAGTATACGCCGCTTTATCCCATTCTTCCCAATGCCGAAACCTTCCGGCTGACTGAGCTCAACAAAATTGAAAATCAGATTTCTAATGAAGCGGAGCACTACAGAGTTGTGCTAAAAAAGTACAAAAAGGCACAAAAAGCCTGCAGCTATGCTGTGGCTGGTCTTGGGGTTGCAACAACAGTTTTGTCCTCTGGAGCTGTCGCCTCTGCACTGACTGGCGTTGGAATTGTGGTCAGTGTTCCTCTCGGTGTTGTGGGGGGTGTTTGCGGCGCGGTTTCCACTGTTTTGACTAGTGTCAACAAACGGCTTGAAAGAAAAGTTAACAAACACAACAGACTGAGTGCTTTGGCCATTGCAAAGCATGACACAATAAAAACACTTGATCATTTAAAAGCGAACTTGATCGTCAAAAACGGGACTTACGATTTCTGGCCAGAAATTGATTCTGTTTCGTGTGATTTCACATACAGTTCAGTAAAAATCTGCATTTTTCTGCTCTATTCACATACAGCACGCTACCAGTCTTTCCTTTTTTGCAGAAATTCACATACTTTGCAAAAATGGGCTTACTATTTTCTTGATATTTTCCATACTTGCTCTTCAGTGATTTTGCCTCTTTAAACATCGTTTGTAAAAACTGGGCTATTTGGTATGAAATGGTATAGTTTTTTCCCTTGATTTTCTTATACCTTTAATTTTATAATTCTCGAGCCGATTTTTTTCTACTAAACTCAATTGGATTTCACATACCACGGATTTTGTCTACCAAACAGTCAATCCAAAATTACGAAATGTATGGATGTGTTTCATCGAGTATGTGGATTTAATCCAATATCACAACACTCGAGGATGCACGTAAACCAGGATGGAAATCTGATATACAAGTACCGACTTCATAGTACAGTAGTATGGATGTTATACCCAAAGTATGGATGTTATACCCAAGGTATGGATGTTATACCCAAGGTATGGATGTTATACCCAAAGTATGGATGTTATACCCAAAGTATGGATGTTATACCCAAGGTATGGATGTTATACCCAAAGCATGGATGTTATACCCAAGGTATGGATGTTATACCCTAAGTATGGATGTTATACCCAAGGTATGGATGTTATACCCAAGGTATGCATGTTATACTCAAAGTATGGATGTTATACCCAAGGTATGGATGTTATACCAAAGTATGGATGTTATACCCAAAGTATGGATGTTATACCCAAGGTATGGATGTTATACCCAAAGTATGGATGTTATACCCAAGGTATGGATGCTATACTCTAAGTATGGATGTTATACCCAAGGTATGGATGTTATATTCAAAGTATGGATGTTATACCCAAGGTATGGATGTTATACCAAGGTATGGATATACCCAAGGTAAACGCGTTCCAAAGTAAAATGTGTTTTTCCACAAAAATCCGGAACTTGTCTGTGAAAAAAGCTCAATTTCGCTCTACATATAAAACGTAATTTCCTCAAGAACATGAAAATACTTGACTGCAGGCATACATTTCAGTGGAGTTATTCCATGTTAACACGCGATTAAAGCACAGTTGCATAAGGTTGTTCATAATTACTGACATTTATTCAGAACAGAATTCCACACTAACAATCTATAGTTAATAACTACGGGTAATGTGCGGAGACGAAATTTAAACAAGATTACTCAAGAAGTGTTGGATGCATATATTCTGCACAATATTTTTCTGCCGCTTAATTCATTACTCTATCTACAACAAGAGAACTGGTGCAGAAATCCTACATCTCAACCTGCTGGCTGAGAAAAATGCATGCATTTCCTCACATTTAAATCCCGAAAGAAGCCACATTTCACTTGAGCTAATCGAGCCATGCTTGATCTTTACTTGATAACCATGATAACCCCTCGGGACTCTGTTCTGTACTACACACACGTAGGCCTAGTTTACGACGCATGTTAATTCAAGGTCCCTCAAACAATTGAATTTCATTTTCGTCCTGTGTACTCAAACAACACTGCCTTCACCTGCATTTGCAACGGCTAAAACTGGCCTTCGATTTCCGCCGCTCACTCAGGAGCGAGACTCCTCAGCGGTGAACAACGAAATAGGTCGTTTTACTGAGTGTAAGTTCTACAACAGTTCCACTTACTTCAGTGATTCTTGGCTTAAATTGAGTGTCGCAAAGAAATACCAAATACCCATAACTTTTCCGTTGTTTCCAAATAGCCCGGTCTTGAGACAAAGGCTCTCGGCTTTTGATCAGCACTTCTGAGCACATACTGGACACACTATAAAATATTTTGGCGCACTCAGTTGGAAAGTCGTTATTCGGTTAACCACGAGGTTACGTCAGCATATTTTTGGCTACAAACGCCGGATATTACAAAAATTCATTTTGTCACACTAGCGTCTCACTCATGATCTCATGAAAGCAGAACTCCAGCCATTTGTAAAAGTTAAGAAAATTTTCTCTGCATCCTAAAAAGATGATATTTTAAAATGTTTTTTAACAGTCAAGTTTACTTTACAGTCGTTGCTAGATCTGAAATCTCCATCGAATCACTACGTACGTGACACACATTCATCAGTAACAGATTTGCCCTTTCAAAAGCTGTCAGTCTGGTCGGAGTCCGGTAAACCGGTATGCATTTCATTTCCGCTGAGAGCTCCAAAGAAAAGCGTGTGAAAATGGTTAAGATACAATTGCCTTGGTCTATACAAAGTCTGAAACGCTTATAGGCCATGGCACGTGAAGGTCTTGCAACCGTAGGTGCCACCGATCTACCTTGAAAAAGGAAGAGATGAAAGCCAGACTAACAACAGTGGATCTGCTGAGGACGACGTTACTCCATACGGGTGAGAATCGAAAGCGACGTGGTCCACTTTGTTCCACTTGCAAACATAAATGTATAAAATCGTTTAGGTTAGTGTAGAGATGTTAGTTATGATTATGCTATTTGAAGAGGCAGGATGGCCGAGTGGTTTGGGGCGCTGGATTTCAATGCGGTCACCCCGGGTTCAAATCCCGCTCTCGCCACTAGCTGGTCTTGTTCTGGGTAGTCCCTGGTTCAACTCCTCGGTCATCCTTGTAAATAGCCAACTGGTCTGCCTTCGACCAGTTGGGATTCTTATCATGTTTATTTGTTTATTTGAATTATTTGTTTCTGTATATGCTCGGCCCCACTAGCCTTTGTACTATAAATACTGCCGAGGGTAAATAAAGGTTATTATTATTATTATTATTATTATTATTATTATTGTCAAAGGTATATCGAGTTTTAGGTTGGGCTCTTTCTATTATTTTCATGCACTCGTCGTAGCTTGTATACGAATGTTGTCAGGCGGAGAGCACTTCGCTCTCCCAAGATGTTTCTTTCGCTGTGTATTTGAGATTTAAAATGCGAATGATGGTGCATTCTTTTATTCAATTTAAAGAAAACATGGTTTGCAAATAGCTAAATGTAGACTGCCAGACTTTTGACAAATTGCACTCGTACCATGGCGAGAGACAGTACAAGACAAGCCGTGTCGATGTTATTACCCCGGCTAGTCTCACGCTTATTCCAAGAATTTGGTATTATATTATCTGTTTGAATACAAAACAGGCACAATTATAATTATGTACAATCTCCTTTCTACTATCTTCTTTTTTATTGACAGGTAGGCAGTGAGAACTTGCTACTGAACTGCTGTCTTCCACTGGATCGTAACACACTTTGCGCTTCCTTTCTGCTACTATAATTACGCCGGCCGTAAGAATGCCTTCCGTATGTTAGTTTTAGTTTTTCCCTTGGTCTCCCGACTTTTGCATTTCTTCATTATGTGTGGAAAATTTCCGCTGAATTCAAGGTGTAGATTCAGAACTGTTAATATAATGTGACTATTAAATTGACCTAGTGGTTAAATAAAGGCTTATTCATTACTGTACTAGTTTGGTTGTTGCTGGAAATATTAGATTTACAATGAAACGAATTACATGTTTCGAGGCGTATCCACGTGGTCGACGGAAAATGGTACGTTTGGAAAAACCCATTTTATTTCGGAAGGTGTTGGTATGGATGTTATACCACAGGTATGTATGTTATACCAAAGGTATGGATGTTATACCAAAGGTATGGATGTTATACCCAAGGTATGGATGTTATACCAAAGGTATGGATGTTATACCAAATGTATGGATGTTATACCCAAGGTATGGATGTTATACCAAATGAATGGATGTTAAACTCACAGTATGGATGTTATACTCAAGGTATGGGTGTTATACCTAAAGTATGGATGTTATACCCAAGGTATGGATGTTATACCAAATGTATGGATGTTATACCCAGTTGCAAGGTATGGATGTTATGCCCGAGGTATGGATGTTATACCCAAGGTATGAATGTTATACCAAAGGATGTTATACTATGAACTAAGTTAATCTCTGTTACAAATGGTCAGACCAGCCCCAGATGCGTGATTTACGCATACAGCAGAACGGATGGTAAAAAATGTAAAGATATTTACTTTGATTTTTAAAGCTTGAAAATTACAGTCCAGAGAAGATGTCCCAAAATTATCTTCTGAAAAATTGGGTCAGTTTTAGTATGTGAAAACCGCCAAAATTCAAAGATAAGAAGGGTATGGGAAAATCCCTCGAATTTAAGCTTCAACCCACTAAAAAAATGGGACTTGATCAAGTTCGTTTTTAAATGATCAAACGTTTAAATGCTTTTGTTTCTAAGGCACTCGATGATAATCGGGTAACGGATATTGAGTTCAAGCATGCGACACATGAAATGAAAAGCTATGCCCAAATGAAAGAGGCCTTGCGTGCACAATTCGCAAAAAAAACAGCCAGCCCAGGCGCCGCCAGATCTTAAAAAAATAAGGGAAGAGGTTCGCGAAGAATTCAGAAAAAAGCTGGCAGCGAGCGCAGCTTTAAACTAAATTTTGAGGGGAAAAATGTGAGATTTTATCTAAGTCTCTTAAAGAAATCCAGCTTCTAGGCAAGAATGTGTTATTACTGTCACGCGTGACATTGCGTGGCGTGCCACTAAAAAAAACAAAACCTTTGTCGGGGGGTGCTCGGTGGCTGTTCTTGCCTAGCCCCGGCTAGGTCTCTTACCCGCCGCTGGCAAGGCGGCTGCCCTTTCCCATTTTACCTCTGGGTATGGGGCGCCGTTTGTAAATTTATTATTTAGACTAAATTCATGCCGTTTTTTTCCTTATTTGTAAATAAGGCTATGTCTTACAAAATTATTTACATATCATGAAGTTAGGCAAAGCAGTGGTAAATCTGTTATTTATAAATAATGAAGTTTGCCAGTTGTGCAAATTTATTATTTATAAATAATGAAATTTCAGGCCATGAGCATAATTCTATGATTTATATATAATGCCTTTTGCTGTGCTGCATGAATGTCATTATTTACAAATAATGACTTAAGCGCTTGGCAATTGTCATTATTTATGAATAATGACTCTAGCAGCGCTTGCAAAATTCCATGATTTATAAATCATGAATTTCGCGGCGAATGGCAAATTCCATGATTTATAAATCATGACCTCAGCGGCGCTTGCAAAATTTCATGGTTTATAAATCATGAATTTAGCGGCGCTTGGCAACTTCCATGGTTTATAAATCATGACTTTAGCGGCGGTTGGAAAATTTCATGGTTTATAAATAATGAATTTAGCGGCGCTTGCAAAATTTCATGGTTTATAAATAGTGACGTGGCGGTTGGGCGCCAAGTGTAAAAATATGGCCGCCAAGTGTAAAAATATTATTTACTCAACAGTTTGGTACAATTTTTGGTATTTCGTACATTGCAAATGTAGTCGTTTGGTCATAAAAAGGGAGCTTTCGCAAAGACGACGGCCGAAAAAGTCGTTTTCAAAATATAAATTCTCGTTTTTGTTACTCTTTCGCGATTATTTCAATTTGTTTAGCTTGTAATATAATAGTGAGTCGAGAACGT
This sequence comes from Pachyseris speciosa, assembly GCA_016490735.1. Lineage (NCBI taxonomy): Eukaryota > Metazoa > Cnidaria > Anthozoa > Scleractinia > Pachyseridae > Pachyseris > Pachyseris speciosa. The sequence goes on along the minus strand of JAEMWC010001357.1, from coordinate 150,972 downwards.
CATCATTATGGCGTCTCGGGAATCGTTGTCTAACGTCATTACTGAAGCTGTTTCTCGAGCAGTCAATGACTCCCTGAACAGCGCTTTGCCTCGGGTAAGTTCTTTAACCATATTACAATTTAGTCCTCTGAAACAGTCAACGATACTGAATTACTGTTTCTCAAGTTAGATATGCGTTGTTTTTCTAGAGTTCGCATAACACGAGTGTGCAACAAGCAGCCCCTGCCATTACGACCACGAGGGAACAGGCAAACTAAGGGCCTGTTCACATGGAGGTGTGGGACCCTAAGAAGGTGAAGTTCCCCACCTATCCGTGGTCACAAAAAGCTAGCTAGGCTTCACATGCAACTCCGGGGCGCTGGGGTGAGGTTTAAAATGCTATCGTGTGGTCTCTAAGAACGTATATTGACAAAAGAATTCAGAGATAATTGCCCGGGTGAGTATCATCCCACGCCACCTCCATTCACATGGAGAAAACTCAATCCAGCTAAGCGGGTTACCCGCCCTGGCTGACCGGTGAGTTACCCCACATCACACGTAAACGCGATCGAGAAATAAAGAGAGATTGTATGGAGAGATTGGTAACCCCACCTAGGTGGGGGACCTCACCTTCCTGGGGTCCCTCACCTCCGTGTGAACAGGCCCGAAATCAAAAACTTAGGACAGCCTGACAAACTGCGAGCTCATTAGGGCCTGTTGACATGGCGGTGGGGACCTCAGGAAGGTGAAGTACCCCATCTAATCGTGGTCAAAAAAAGCTGGCCTTCACATGCAACCCCGGGGCGCTGGGATGAGGTTTAAAATGCTATCGCGTGGTCGCTAAGAACCTATATTGACAAAGGAATTCGTAGACAATTGTCAGGATGAACATCACCCCACCCCACCTCCAGCATTCACATGGAGAAAACTCACAAAGCTGTCCTGTTGGCAGTTATTGCTGGAAACACTTTCATTTCTATCTGAATGGTTGGAAAATATTCAGCTAAAGCCGCTTGTTCTGTGTTGAGTTAGCAAAATAATTAATGACAGTAGTATAGTGCTTGGGGGTACCAGATCATTTTTTACATTTAACGGTTTCAACATTTTGATCTCGTATTTTTGATCTCGTATTTTGGAATCTATAGTTTATTAAAAATGCGCGACTTTCTCGGAAAACCACCAAGCGTGACATTCTCGGAAAAACAGGAAATGAGTCATCACCTATAGCTATTATTTCTCATGTGGAACCATCCGATGGTTACATATTATGATCTTGTATTTTTGATCTCGTATTTTGGAATCTATAGTTTATTAAAAATGCGTGACTTTCTCGGAAAACCACCAAGCGTGACATTCTCGGAAAAACAGGAAATGAGTCATCGCCTATAGTGAACTCTGGCCGACACAGCTATGCCGTGACGTCATGTGTTAGTTACATAAAGAAATAATATCTCATATAATAGTATAGAATGAGTTGTAATTCAGTAATCCACAATGAATTAAAGAATATGGGGGAGTTTACATGTCCTTTTTGTGATAAGCAATTGGTAGAAGTTGTTAGTAGTGTGGCAGTACCATGCTGTAGTAAACAGGAATTGTTTAATGATGATGGTGAAAATGTTTGTCTAAATTGTGGTTTAGTCCACGGCTATGACTATTGTAAGAAGTACGTTGACTTTCATGAGAATATGTATAAAATAAAGCGGAAATCGATATATCATCGCAAGTACCATATTGAAAATGTAATAAATGGTGTGTGTAGAAAGAATGGATTTCAAATTTCTGTAAAAGATAAGGGTAAAATATTTAAAATATTCGAAGAGATTGACACTATCCTCCCTTTGGTAAATAAGAATCGAAAAAGAATGATTAGCACTAAATTTATGCTTAAGCAAATATTTTTAATGCTTGATCTTCCATTTGATGAAATAATAGTTACTAGATCAAAAAAGACGCTTGGATTTTATGATCGATATTGGGTTGAGATTCTATTGTTAAGATTTGATAAAATTATTCGTATTATCAGGCAGTGAATTTTTCATCATATTTCAGTAGGTACGTATCAATAATTGGACTGTTGTCAGTCACATAATCATCGATATTCTTCATTGAGATTTGTATGCTTGAAGCATCAAAATCACCACTTCTCAACTTGTCTTTTATTGAATTGAGTAGATGTTGATAGCTTTGATAAGCATATGTGCAATTTTGAATTTTCAAATCTAGGTTTTTGTGCTTCATCCACCCTTGTATCAAAAGTGATGCTGTACTGATGGCTACCAAACTAACACCACCTGTTGCCACACTTGCAGCGAGACCTCCAGTTGCAAAGATGATAGACAAGGAATTCCCCAGTAAAAAACCATTTTTTGAACCGTTTAACAGCCTGTTTATGAGCCCAACACTTTCTGTGATATGTTCGGTAATAGGATTTTAATTCATTTACCTGATCTTCTGTTAATTCACCTGAAATATGGTTCCAGCTGAATATGCTTTTTCGCTCTTTCATACATATTGTTTATACTATAATTCTCTTGAATATGCAATAAAGTATCCCAGATATCTGGCCACATAATGGAGATCTTTTCATTAGTTTTGATGTTGCATTTTCTGATAAAGCATAACAATATCCTCGATCAAGTGAAAAACTGTCATAGAATCTTCCAAAAGCATCATGAAGTATGCCATGTGTGTTCAATATGTCGATCCAACCTAGTGTGCTTTCAAGGAATCGTGTAAAACAACCATTCCCGGGACCAATAAGTCCAATATCCTTATGAGCATGTAATATGTTTTCAATAGTTTGCAATTCATTGAAATGCTTGTGGTGTACAAATTGGTATACAAGGCATGATTTAAGTATTGAGTCATCAATATAAGGATATTGTTTTTTGGTTTCTTTGAACGAATGTCCAACATATTTTATTATGTCTTCTATCATATACTATATCGTTGCATTAAAATACTATGATGGTCTGAAATTGTTTTTTCATCTAATATGAAACCTAAGTATGTGCAGAAGAAAGCAATGGAACCATCTAAAGGTGCAATGGAATTAGGGTTCAAATCACCAAAAGTCATTTGTTGACTACCGGTTCTGTTAGCAGATGTAAAACTTCCCACATGTTTTTTGTTCCAATAGATTTTACTTTTTTCTGTATTTGGAGAAGATAAATTATCCCTATGAACAGATAAACAATGTCAAACATTAATTTGACCTAAATCATTTACGGAATAATCTGCTAATTTTGTGAAATTTTGTATAGATGCTGCTGGGCCAAAATATACACAATTTGATTGATCAACACCACTTATAGCTAAATTTGAACCATTGTAATAGCTGACAAACTTATCATAACCTCCGTCGTCATGACCAAAAAGTCCATTTTTCCATGGATTTCCACCTGTATTTGAATTTATTTTATAAACAATAAAAATATTAACAGCATTATTATTCAAATTGATTTGACTTATCATTCTCTGTGATCCGTCAAACTTCAAAAAATAACGTCCATTATGTTTCACAGCCTTGGTACAAACAGCAGGTCTTATGTTTAAAGTTGATTGAGTTGCATTATTTTCTTCATTTGAGAGATCATATAATGTTTCAACTTTTCTGCCTGCATTCATATCTACAAAATTATTATTCGCTCTGTCGATTTGATAAACACATTTTGAGTACAATCTAATGAATTCAGAAACCCATAAATCTAACAAACTATCTCTGACAATATCTGAAACTTGTGATTTGATTACAACATGGTCAGAATCATTGCCTGCTTTTACATTAGTCAAATGTTTGTTTCGAAGATCATAGTGACCATCTTGTGTTAATGTAAAACCAATTCCTTTATCACCTCTATCACCTTTAGGACCAATTGCACCTTGAACAAAAACGGGGAACAAAACGGATAGTGCTCTGGTGGTGTGGTGGTGGGAATTCAAAAACAAAAAAAACCTCTCATGAGGGACGGGTGGTGATTCAAATTCCAAATTAAGTCCCTCATGAGAGGTTCTGGTGGCCACCAGTTTTGCTATTTTTTTCTGCATCTTTAATTGCTTCAACAAATTCAAAGGTAATTTTTCCGAGAAAGTCACGCATTTTTAATAAACTATAGATTCCAAAATACGAGATCAAAAATACAAGATCATAATATGTAACAATCGGATGGTTCCACATGAGAAATAATAGCTATAGGTGATGACTCATTTCCTGTTTTTCCGAGAATGTCACGCTTGGTGGTTTTCCGAGAAAGTCGCGCATTTTTAATAAACTATAGATTCCAAAATACGAGATCAAAAATACGAGATCAAAATGTTGAAACCGTTAAATGTAAAAAATGATCTGGTACCCCCAAGCACTATACTACTAATGACTTTCCGTACATGTATTTCGTGTACTTTTATACTGAGTTTTATGAACACTGCTTTCATAATTGTATTTTATTCTTAAGAACGGTATTCCTTTTATTTTAGCTGTCTTGGAGTCTTTCTCTCCCCCCTCCCCCTTTGACAGAAGAAGTTTTATTTAAGTAGTTTTGTTCAGCGGAATACTAGGTTATGACAACTAGGGACTGCTTCAGTTGCTGCAATGGATGTCGTAGGACTGCTTCAGTTGCTGCAATGGATGTCGTAGACTGGAAAAAATTCCTCCACAGTTGTTAAGTTCCAAAGATATCGATATGTTGTTACCATGCCAGGGGGGGGGGGGGGGGAAGAAAGACTCCAAAGCAGTCTTCATAAAACTCAGTACAAAAGTACACGAAGCGCTGTTCAGGGCGTCATTGACTGCTCGAGAAACAGCTTCAGTAATGACGTTAGACAACGATTCCCGAGACGCCATAATGATGAGTTTCTCGACTCACTATTCCCCGCCTTAAACAGAATAAATTACCATTTGGCGCGCTATCGATGGCATAAATTTACGCTGGGCCAAGTCATCTTCCCTGCGATTTGTAAATGGCGAAGTTACGTTGCTGCGATTTAGAAATCGCAAAGTCACGCAAAGGTTGTACAGTGGAAATTTATATATAGGGAGCTTTAGCAACGAGAACGGTAACGGCAACGAGAATGCCACAAACGGAAAAAAACGGCATGAATTTAGTCTAAATAATAAATTTACAAACGGCGCCCCATATCTGGGAGCGAGGTTGAGAATTCCGAGGAGATCTCTGAGCACCCTCCTGTTACCAGGAAGGCCGGAGCGGGCTCACCCAAGGGGTATTGTCCACTGGAAGACATCCCCCTATACTCACAATTCACTTATCTGCACAAGTCGTACAGGGTTCAGAAGTGGCCAACTTCACCCCCCTGGACTTCACCAGATGTGAACTAATTTGATATTATTCCAACTTCATATATATTTTGAAAACGCTTTGATTTTTTACGCTTGCGGCAACTCTTTTGTGGTCCTTTTTTCTCACGTGTATACGCATGCGCTTTTGCGTGGTGATTTAAAAAAAAACAAAAATATATATAAGGCACAATGATAGCCTTGTTCCATGGTATTTGCTGTTTTCTCTCGGACGTTTTTACGCCTGGTTGGCAAAAAGAGGTAAGACAAATTACCTTTGAATTTGTCGAAGCAATGAAAGAAGCAAAAAAAACAAAAACAAGATTATGACTAATTCAAAAGGGAAACCCCCAACAAACTTCCTGTCTCATATGCTAATTATTCTTGGAAAGGTCAGACATCGAATTTGAGCCGTCTCTCAACAACGTGACAAAAATTCTTCTTCATAGTCTTCGGGGCTAAACCTAGGTGGTTCAATATAGTGTTTTTTGTCTCCTTTTTTGGGGCATAAGTTACAAAGCCCATTGTAAGCAAAAGGTAAATATTTTGAAAACAATATTCTTGTAATTCGGTTTTTTCTGTCACAAACGGGGGCTGTACAGATGACTTCATTAACCACATCCCAACCCATTTCTTCCCGTTCTTCTATTTTTTTTTATTACATGTTTCAGAATAGGTTCACAAAGCAAGTGGTTGTTTGTTCGGCTGAACAGAACTCTTTTGGAACAAAGCAATAATCGCAAAGGGAGTTCATATATTCCAATTCTTCACGGGTTTCTTCCAACTTCTTTTCTCTATCCAATTTTTCTTCTTCTGTTTCTTCTTCCGTTTCATCATTATACAACTCATAAGATGGGTCATATTTATTATTTCGGCTTGGGCGGGCGGCCCGGGGTTTCCCCCCGCCGGCTCGTCATATCCATAGAACTCGGCAAGCACGTCATCCCCAATTTGTGCTGCTGCCATCTCGGGGGTATATAATGTGTGCATTTTTCTTTAAAAGGGGTGAAAGTGTGGGACAAATTACATTGCTTTGGTTGATTAACCCAACCGGTTACAACCAGTCAAAACCGGTTTTGCTTACACACACATGTAAAATGGGGGTTCTGGGAGCAGTAAGCACAACAAATACATATCAAACAAAGCTGAGGAGTGAAGCGACGAGGCTTTCTTTGATATTTATTTGTTGTGCGAAACTGTCCCAGAACTCCCATTTTACATGTGTGTGAATCTTTTCCCAGAAAGGATTCAAAATCCAGATTTGGATTTGCCGAAAGGAACGCGAAATCCATTTTTACATCAAAGATCTGGATTGCGATTCTCTGAAAGGAACGCACCCCTAATATCTAAAAATGCAAGATGCACATAAAAGAGATCAAAGCACAGGTTACCAAACAGCAGCCAAGCCATATTAAGAAGGAATGGTCACGTCACCCAAAGAACAACATCAAATCAAAGCAACTGTTGAATTCCACAATATTTGCACGTTTTGTCAACAAAATCTCTTCAAACGGGTTTTGTAGGAGGATTTCTTCTGCCAACCTCGTTTTCACGTAGGCCATTTTAGGACCTAAGCAGTACTCCGTTTCAGTCGTGAATTTGACTAGGCTTCAAACTGGTGGAAACAAAAAATGAATAGTGCTTTCACTTCAGAGACACAAAAACAAATAAGTACCCAGTTTCACCCCTCAAAACTCATAAATGCAAAAACCAAAGCTTGAAGCACAGGTACCTCCATTTTAGTGCCTCGCCATATTTAGTAAAAATGGTCACGTTACTTCAATGAAAGTATTGGCGCTAAGCAAATAACCTCTTCCATGCTATCTAGATATTTTGCTGAAAAAATAATATAAAAAATAGATATTTTAAGGGGAGTTTTTAGCGCTAACCTCGTTTTCATGTTGGTCATTTTGGGACCTGCGCAGTACTCCGTTCCATTGGCGAATTTGGCTTGGCTCCATATCCAGAAATGTTAGTCTTGGGGAGGTTTGTAATCTGGCAAAGTTTCATGCTTTTATCATAAAAGTGAACAATTTTGGTGTATAACAGCTGGACTAACCGTGTGTGTCCCTTCGTCTAAGTGTAGTCCTTTAGTCGCCAACACCTTGTTTATGCTCTCAGAAGGCTCTCACGTGACGTCTACCCAGTAGTTTCCTCAGTTTTTAAGAGAGAAAAAATCAATAAACTAAACGCCGATATAACTCTGGAGTAAGATACCAAGCAAAGACAGATCGGTCACCAGTCTTAAGCAAGTTCGAGACTCGGATACGCAGTCTTTATTTAAGTAAGATCTTAGATGGATGTGATGGCTGCTACCTTTGCTATTCGTGATTTTTGAATTTTCTTATTCATGATTTTTGATTTCACCATTTTAGAATTTGATGACTATAATTAACGTTTTAGTTGTACGTATGCTAGTAGCTATCATCTGTTCTTTTCTAATTTTAATTCTTAGTAGATTATTAGTTCGAATCTATATTGATTCCATTTGTATTTTTAGATGTATGAATTATACATCTCCACGGTCTATCGCTTCTGCTTTGAACTCTCACTTTGCATCAATAGGAAAGATTCTAGCTGACGAAATAAGACCTGTAGCTCCTGTTTCAATGTCCGTTGCTAAGCATTCAGGATCGTTTCAATTAAAAGAAACCAGCGAAGCAGTAGTTCTGAAGCAATTACAAAGTCTCAAGAATAATAAGGCAATTGGATTGGACAATATAAGCGCAAGGCTTCTGAAGTGTGGCGCTCAATCAATTAGTCATTCCATCACGAAGTTATTTAATTTATCTATTCGCTCAGGGAAATTTCCTGGGATTTGGAAGTGCTCTAAGGTGTCACTCCTGTTTAAATCAGGCGACCGAACCAATGCAACAAATTACCGCCCAATCTCTATACTGCCCACTCTCAGCAAGATTTTAGAAAGAGTGGTCCACTCCCAGTTGCACGAATATCTGAATTCGAACAATCTGCTTTCAAACAATCAGTTTGGTTTTCGCTCGAAACGCTCAACAGCCACTGCATTGTCTAGTTTTGCTGATGAAGTCCTACTTAACATGGAAAAAGGGCACATTTGCGGTGCGGTATTTTTGGATCTCACTAAGGCGATCGACACGGCGGACCATGGTATCTTGTTGTCCAAATTGTTATCAGTTGGAGTCTCTCCCAGTGCTTTGGAGTGGTTTACGTCGTCCTTGAGTAATCGGAAACAGCGAACTTCTTGTGAGAATGAATTATCTGAAGCTCTACCCGTCACTTTCGGTGTTCCACAAGGAAGCATCTTGGGACCGCTGCTGTTCCTTGTATATATTAACGAGCTGCCTGCTGTTATTGAACACTCCGAGGTTTCACTGTATGCTGACGACACCGTTCTCTACTGCTTTTCAAAAGAGCCACACCAGCTGGAGAGCAAGTTAAATGAGGATCTTTATAATGTAGCATTGTGGCTAAAGGCGAACAAACTTACACTAAACCTCTCAAAGACCAAATCCATGTTAATCGGAAGCAACGGAAAATTAGCTAATGTGTCCTCGCTGTCTCTATCTATATTTGATTGTGATCTTGATAGTGTAAATAAGTTTAAGTATTTAGGGATTATGCTGGCCCCAGACTTCACATGGTCTGATAATGTAGAGTATGTAATTTCTAAAGTTAATCAGCGACTAGGTCTTTTACGTAGGATCAAACATTTGTTACCTTTCACCGCTCGCCTAATATTCTATAACAGTCTTTTTCTTCCAATTTTTGATTATGGCGATCTTGTGTGGGGCGACAAGAACAACGTGACTCTTATGAACGACCTACAAGTTTTGCAGAACAAGGCCGCAAAAATTATTCTAGACAGGCCACTTTATTCGTCAGCTACTGATGCCCTGGTAACTTTAAAGTGGCTGAACCTAGAACAACGTAGATTTTACCATCGTTGTATATATATTTACAAGTGCATTAATGGACTTATGGACCACTCTATGAATCTACTAACAAATAGCGACATTCATAATTATAATACAAGGAACAAAGACATGCTCAGACTACCCCGTGTTACCAGAAATTGGGGAAAGCAGAGAGTTTGCCATCACTCTCTAAAAGACTGGAATAAATTAGAGAGAGAGAGACCAGAAATGCACCGAATATTGCTACTTTTAAGCGAAACGTGTTTGCCAGATTTTTTAATTAACCCTATCGGTAAGAATTTTTGTAGTTTTAGCTTCTTTGTTTTAATCAGTTTTTATCAATTTAAAGTTTTTAACCCCATCGATAATATCTTTGTAGTTTTAGCTTCTAGTTTTAATTGCAGTTTTTATCAGTTTGTAAGTTTGTCTTATATATAGTACTTTTCAACCTTTTGTATATTTAATCTTTATAGGACCTTTCTGAAAACCACGTTATGTGATGGAAGCCTCCTAATAAAAGATTATTACTAAGAATATTTAGAATAATATGTAGAATTTTTAGGTGTCCCCTATTAGCAGTGGGGAATCCCCTCTGCCGACACGTTAATAAAGCCATCAATCAATCAATCAATCAATCAATCAATCAATCAATCAATCAATCAATCAATCAATCAATCAGTCAATCAATCAATTAATCAATCAATCTCGAAGTTTTCAATTACGAGCCCTGGCTATAACCAACCCATTTTTGCTAGCCATGGCACTTCTTTATATCGGGGTTAAACTGTATGGTTATTCATTTTTTCTGTTTTCAGAGAGGGGCAAACTGGGGAAGTAACAAGGTGCTCCTGTCCCGGAAATCAACAATGTGGCAAAAACGTTTCGAAAATCTAACCAACTCTACCAGTTACCGCTTAATGCCTGAGATTTTATCTGATAGTCATGCAGATTTTTGCTTCGCGATTGCGTTGTAAATCGTCGAAATAAAGACGTGAAGTTAAAACATTACTTGCGACGCTGTTACGCCTATGTGGAATCTAGGGTCAGCAAATTACATCTAAAGGAACTCCCAAAAGTGTATCCTCATATTTGTCTGTTTCGCTACCAAAGTTTTGTGTGACGTGCTGTAACATCAACATGCAGCACCTGGGGGTTGAGAATAAAGTGGCATTTAGTGATCATCGTGATGAAGACCCTTTAGAGTAACCACCAAAATTGCTGGTAAACAACAACCTTAAAGCGCGCTACAGGAGCTCCCGCAGACTGGGAACCCAGCTTTGGCAAAATCATCCCGACAATTAAGCAGCAGAGAAGCCTTAAATCTGGCTGACTCCAGGTCTCGGTATCACAATTCAGAAGTAGGTTGATTGCGATTACATCAAACTTGGTGGGGCGAGTTTGTTCAGGTTAAACACTGAACTGCTTGGGTTGTAATGAGGTAGCTTTCATCCTGTATGACATCAACAAAGAGTAAGAAAAATAAACTAATCGAGCTATGTTACCTTCACAGAATTCTTTGACCGACATACTAAATCGTCGCTCTGTATAAAGGAGCCATAAGTGGGGACAGAGAGCGTAACTGGATATCATGTTAGGTGTTGGGCATGTCCCACGTGTTGTACCAATTTTCTAGTTTCCGTTCTGGCTAATAAATAAACTGTATCCTTGGTTCAAAATGCTTGCTAATAACTTTCTATTAATTTCTTGGATTGCAAATAAATCAAGCACATAAGAAGAAAACAAGACGATGGCTCAGCTTCCAGAAAAAGTGACAAAAACAAGCCTAAAAAATCAATAAATAATAATAATAAACTTGTTGCTACTTATAATAATAATAATAATAATAATAATAATAATAGTAAACTCTATTCATCCTGGAAAGACAAATCAGCCGACCATACAGTCGGATGGTATCAACGGGTGTCCAGCATTCTAATTACAAATCTCAAACCAATCAATGACGTGAATAATTTTTTTGTCTAGGTTTTTTCTAGGAGTTTGTTGGAGACAATATATAATAGTAAACTAACGCACAATGAAGAGTAATGAATTGACCTAATAAAATTATGTATGTAAAAAAACAGTCTTCAACAGAGTTTTAAATTCTCTTAGGTAAACCCAACTTTGAAGAGATAAGTTTTTAAACTGAGTAAATTAAACGAGATAATGAGATTGCGTTTCTAATTTAGCTTGGTGTTGAACTCCATAACCTGGGTGCGCCAATGGAGAACGACCGGTCTCCTTAATTAAATTGCCGACTTGTGATGTAGAGGCAGCTAACAAATTCCTGCCCCTACCTAGCCTGTGTCCAGATGTAATTTAACCTCGGTTAGTAACGTCTGCGAAGCAGCACCGAATTCCTCGTTCTGTGTACCAAAATGTGAGTACACGCTATGATTGACCCGTCAACAAAAGCCTTTTGTCGGCGTACTTACATTCTGAAATGAAAAATCAAATGAAAATGATCCTCGCAGTTGTGAACGCAATTTATTAATATTTATGTATATTTCATGTACGTCATTAAAGGGAACCTCTGCTCTTGCAACAAATTGAGCCTAAATTGTTGGAAATAAATACTAATTTCCAAAATTTAGTTTATAAGGTAGGAATAGCGTTTCAAGTGCAAAAAAAAAAAATGGGTATCATTAACGCCTTTTTTCACTTTTAAGTTTCCCGGGCGCCGCCATTTTTGTTTTTGTGACGTCAATGCGTTGTAGCTATTGTCAGGGATTAAATGAAGCAGAAAATCCTTTGTGTTAAACAATTGGGCAACGCAGTGACTTCATGAAATCCAAAATGGCCGCGCACTTGAAATTTAAAAACAAAAATAGGCGATGATGATAACGACTTTTTTGTACACTTAAGTGCTATATCCACGTTTTAAAACAAAATTTGGATTCTAGTTATTATTTCCAACAATTTAGCGTCAATTTGTTGTAAGAGCAGAGGTTCCCTTTAATACTCACATTTTGGTAAACAGAACAAAGGAATTCGGCGCTGCTACGCAGACATTACAAACAGGAGTTAAAGTGCACCTGCGACGCAGGCTATGTAGGGGCAGCTAAGAAATTCTTGGTTCAGGAGTTCAAACCACGACAAGGTTTCGGTAGTTCTCTAAGAGACAAGCTATGGCAGACGAGAGGTCATGTGAAGCGTTAAACGTGGGTAAAAAGTTATGTTATACAATATTAAAAACAACGATGCTAAAGGTTGACGAAGAAGATTTGCAGCATTAACCCATTGACTAACAGCTGTTTTTACGTTTTCGGAGTGATTTTCCACCTATAAACGATGAATAGCAATTTGTGACTCTTTATTTGAAACTACCAGGGAAAAGTGATGCTGTTCCAAGGAACTGGAGGTTCAAGGTTTCTGAAAACGTCATTTTGACGTAGCTATTTTTTATCCGTGAAGCAACAACAATGGCCCAAGTTCGGTTTGCTTGCGATTTTTGATAAGTTTACAGCCATTTTTCATCTTTAGCGACTGCCTGATGAGCATCATTAAGCGTGACGGTAGCTAAGAGTCCATTTTCTCAAAGAATCGAGCAAGGTGATGTACTTTATTGTCGAATTTGGCTTGTTACTCGGCGAACTGGGAATTTGGCCGGTCGGACACTTAGTACCTTTAGGACTCGACTACTGATGAATTTATCGACCTACCGCCGCATATTTTGGAATTTGTAAGCACTGAAGATGATCACAAGCAGGAAATTTTGGCAGTAGGTCGGAGTGGCTTTAGACTTAGTTTATATGTGAAAGAATTGGGGGAAGGAACGGGCGCTGTCAAAAATTCTCGTTAGTTTCCAGCATGCAACGTACTCGAGATGTTGAAAATGTCGGGAAGGCCCGAATGCACTGGAACAAAAGGCTGTATCTACGCTCGGGAGACGAATATGAACAAAAAAAGTCATTGCTAAGCTAGAACAAGGACTGAATTTTGTTATCATGGTTGAAGTTTGGTTTTTCGACCATGATTTCCTTAAAAACCACGAAGACAAAAAGGGGCATTTTTGTCGTTTCTCTTTAACGTTAAAAACGGTCAGTTTCGTTCTTGTCCAAACTCAAAAGGCCATATTTGGTAAAAATCGCTATGTTTCTTGCGTTTATTGGATATCCAAATTTAAAGGACATTCCATTTCGTGCTCACAACTAACAGTTAAGGCAATACTCGTGCGATTGAGAAGGTTGCAATGTTTTGAAGCATGGGAGTTTTTTACGGCCGGTTTTGGCCGGCACGGGTGCCAATGGGTTAACTACAAGAAGTAACTAACTCAGTGACTCCTACAGGGAATGATGAGCGGTATACGTACCAAGGTTGAAACTATTTGGTGATTGGTGATTTTAAAACAATGCGTTTTTCTTCTAAATGCTGTGAAAATGGTAATTCTGTCGTGTTATAAATTCCAAGTCAAGTTTGTCGATTTGCGGGTTTCATCATTAGAGCGCGAAAAGAAGTAAACTTAAATGGTTAGGTATTAAAAGCGGGCGAATGTTTCATGTTTTTATACTTACATAGAGTTCGACATTTCACGTAAACACGGCGTTGTAAATTTATTTATGCCTTCAAATTTGAATTTAGAAAGATCAACAACTTACCATTAAATGCAGTCAAACCAAACTTTGTTGCTATTTTTGAATTTTTCGGTACAATTTGTATTTTTCGGTAACCAAAGCGAAACAGGAAGCCATTTTGTTTTTCTCTGTTTGCTCAGAGGTGAATAGCAAGTACTATTCACCTCCAAGCTAGCCAATCAGAATGCGCGCGGAAACGGCAGTCTTCACTTGTGTGGTATTTACTAAATGAAGATGTGAGTTTAATAGTGACAGCTGATGGTCCATTAAGATAGACCAGATTTTAGTAAAATATCACTTGACTGTGAAGACCGTTGAGACTAACGAACGCAAACGACCATTAAAATATAGCGAACACTGACAGATACATACGACGCAAGTTAGGGCGGCATACGAATCAAAGAGATCAAAGTTTACTAATGATAATGAACTTAAATTAACGCGGACATGAATTACTCCTTTGCAGTGCCAAGTCAGTGCTTTTCACGTTTGACCCTCAGTTAATAAATTTTGTGGCATAAATTAAACTCGACAGATTATTCAACCTTCTCTGTTAGCAGAGGTCTGTGGCGGCGAGAAAGGAGAGAGACCACCGCCGGTTTTTTGTGGCACAAGCGCGAGCGTTCACTTAACAAGAATGACGCATTGGTCACTTGCGACCCGACCTGGCAAACCGGTTTACGCGTGAAATTTTCAGCAAACTTATTATTTATCACTAGGCTGTTTATCCAATGATCAATTTTACAACAAGTTCGTCGTAGTCAAGAGCTGTAATGATAATAAGACTTACCAATTAACAACCCAATGAGACTTGTCGACGACAATTGCAAGTAAACGTTCTCCAAGTTCGGGAATTACTCGATGGTTTACAACAAACTCTAAATCTGCTGAATGCTCTGGGTTCGTGTGCACATAAGCGATTTCTTTGCCTTCAAGGGATGGCAAATCACATTCGATCTTAGCTTTGATTCGATCTTAGCTTTGATTCCCAGTCTTTCACACGATAATATCTGGTCCTTTATGACGGAGTTGATCGGATACACGACCAAAACTAGTGCCTTGGGAGAGTGGAGTTTCAAACTTGACGGCTCTGCGGCTACGCGGACGGCCTCGTTGGAATTATATGATACATGCTTTTTAAACTAATAGAAGACAGAGATGATATGTTACCAGCTAATTTTAGTTCTGTTCTGTCGGCCACTGCTAGTGTTTGTGTAGCGCGACGAGGTTACAGTTTAAGGGCCGGTTCCCCGGGTAGGTGAGGTACCCAACCTACCCGTGGACAAAAAAAGTTGGCTTTCACATGTAACCCTGGGGCGCTGTGGTGAGGTTTAAAATGCTATCGCGTGGTCGCTAAGTACGTATATTAACAAAGAATTCAGAGGCAATTGCCCGGATGAACATCACCCCACCCTACCTCCAGCATTCACATGGAGAAAACTCACCCCGGCTAAGCGGGGTACACGCCCTGGCTGACCGGGCAACCCGCCTCGGCGAGGTACCCCACCTCAAATGTGAACGCGATCGAAAAACAAAGAGAGATTGTATGGAGAGAATGTTAACCCCACCGTGGCGAAGGACCTCACCTTCCATGTGAACAGGCCCTAAGACAACCCTTAGAGTTACCAGGATCACCTAGCAACTTGACTCCATCAATGGGATATCTTAGGGCCTGTTCACATGGAGGTGGCGGACCCCAGGCAGGTGAGGTCACCCACCTACCCGTGGTCCAAAAAAGCTAACCTTCACATGCAACCCCGTGGCGCTGGAGTGAGGTTTAAAATGCTATCGCGTGGTCGTTAAGAACGTATATTAACAAAAACATTCAGAGAAAATTGCCCGGATGAACCTCACCCCATCCCACCTCCAGCATTCACATGGAGAAAACTCACCCCAGCTAAGCGGGTTACCCGCCCTGGCTGACCGGGCAACCCGCCTCGGTAAGGTACCCCACCTCACATGTGAACGCGATCGAAAAATAAAGAGAGATTGTATTGAGTGATTGGTAACCCCACCTAGGTTGGGACCTAACATGCCTGGGGTCCCCCACCTCCATGTGAACAGGCCCTCAGTCAAATAATTTTTTCAGTCATCCAGTGCATTAGGATATTACTAACAGGTAATTAGACTTAAGATCTCACAAACAAGAGGCAGAAGCTGGAATTTCATGCTTTTGCACTTTTGGATTTACCAAGAAGCAGAAGATGGCTTATGCTTTTTGTGTTTATTTCTAAACGTAACGTGAGGCGGTTGCTTTGATTAGTTTGGTTAAATAAGCGTGGGAAACAAAGAAGGCACTTAAATCCGCTCCTTCCTTCTTTAGGTGGATGTCTAATGCCCTGTGTCCAACTAGGACTTTTTTCCAGTTGTTTACAAAGAGTGTGGTCATGTTTACCCTGCCGCTAAAGAAAAGAATATCCATATACAGCTTTGAATCATTAGGAAGTAAAAATGTGTTCGTATCACTGTTCGTTTTATTTATTTATTTATTTATTTATTTTTTCATTTAGTTATTTATTTTTTATTCCAAATGGCACCCTCGCAGTCGATGTGCTAAGATCGATGAAGGAAACAGAATATTGACTCATTTCACTTCACCCAACTCCCTTAATGAAACAATAACGTTTATGTTCGCGGGCATAAATATGTTTCGGAGCCCGACTCATACTCATTGTAGTCAATGAGCTCTGAGACGGCCCCAAAACATATTTATGCCCAAGAATATAAGCTCTGTTACTATTATTATCACTTTGGAGGGCATTGAGAAAATAAAAACTGTAAAAACAAACTTGACAACCAAACAGCGAGCGTTTACAACTTGAATGGTTTTTATTCTCCCACAATGACAATACATCATCGAGCCAAGCTGGCTAGAAATTGCAAAATCTTCCCATGCGAGTTGTCAGTAATTGTAAAAGACATGAAGGGAAAAAAAATCGATTAACTTATTTGTAAGTGCTCAAAGTAATTGTGGAATTGCTAAACTGGCATAATTGGTTGAACTGAGTGTGTTGGGCTTGAAGCCGCAAAACTTACATGCACCTCGCCACCGGCCATGGTCTGGTTTTTGGTGTTTTCTGGCACGGAATCAGCCTCTAACATTTGAAGCCTGTCTTCCCCTAGCTGAGAGGACTGGGAATTTACAAATTCCTCGTTGTTTTCTGTGTTTTCAGCCATGATTAGGCTTTGAAAATACCTCCGTGATTTATTTTACCAAAGGTGCAAGAAAACGGCGCGAACATTGTAATGGCTTCCCAGACTGCCTATTTTTCACCAGTGTGGGAAAGCACTTCTGTACAACCTGGGGGAAACTCTGTAAATGTCGGGGAATCGCTGGCTGTGGTGAGGCCGGGATCTGTTACGGCAAGCGAGTATCTTCGAGACAGCAATATCACTCAGACCTTGGTTCCAAGGTAGCGTTTTGTACGGCTTGTACGGGAATCGAACCCACGGACCTTTTCAGGCTTTATTTTCACTACTGCTTAAGTAGTGTTCATAACTGCGATGATCAGTCACATATTTAACCATTAATCCGCATTTCAAATATATGATTTTCATATATTCATTCTCATAAAGTGATAATAATTAGGAATCAAGGGGTTCTTTTCGAACAACTTGCGAATGCGGCGAGTGAATAAAATTATATTGAATGCTATTTTAAGGCAACGCTTTGTCATATTTATTGGTCAATCAAATAGTACTCCCACCTTTGTTTTATGCCGCCGAATAGCCATCCATTTTTTTTAGAAATTTGAAATAATTGATTGAGGAAAAAGCTGTTAGTTTCCATGTCAGCGTAAAACCCACGCACATGACTCCGGTTCATAGCCGTCAAAGCTATCGATGGATCGAACTGTACACTCATCTTAGTAAGATCTTGTCAGATCTTGTCAGTTAAGGTCTTGCAAGATATAAATAAGCCCTTGATAATTAGCTACTAAGGTCTTGTTGAGAGTTTTCATTAACATCTTTCTAATTTAAGATGTTATTGGGGTCTTGGTAAGATCTTACCGGTGTCGTGCATCAAAGTTCATAAACGTTCTTACAAGATTCTTAAATAAACGTAAGATATCTTAGGATCTAAGATCTTAATTTCCATTTTACATTTCTTCATGCTCTTGCAAGATCGTACAACATCTTAATAAGATTAATCTATATTCTAGGTGGGGGAGTTCAAGCCTTAATAGCCCAATTTCGATATATTTGTTTGTGAGATACTGGTGACGAAAATCGGACTCCGAAACGAGGCTCGTGGGAATAGATTGATTGTTTTCCTTGGAGTATATGAGAGTGTTCAATCACTGAGGGCCGAATTACTAGGGAGCTTTAGAAAGACGTCGACGGCGACGGCAACGGAAACGTAATTTCAAAATCTAACTTTTCTTTTCTCTAAATCTTTCGCGAATATTTCAATTTGTTTAACTTGGAAAATGCTAGCGAACTATTTAGCGACTATATTACTACGAAAGGCGTTGAAGTAAGGAAAAAGAAAGAAAAATTTACCGTCATGCGCTTAAGTTCCCGAGAAAAGTTAGAATTTGGTCATTTCACGTTGTTGTTTTGCAGAGGACGGCAAAGAAATGTACCAAAATGTAAAACGCGCATGCAGAGTGATTGTTTTTGCTAATTAAACACCTTGTTTCAGTTGTGGCGTTCTCGTTGTCGTTGCCCATCCTCGTTCCTAAAGCTCCCTACGGACCACGGACGTGGGTGTTTTGCCAGAAGCAGCATCGACGATGAATTGGAGCAGGAGCTTGACACTTTTTCCAGAGGTCACTTTCCCTGATATTTGCAACTATCTCCTTGGAAAGACCGACAAGTATTCAGCAGAAAACCTAAAATCTTTAAAAAGGCTTACCGTCCAGCCACGCACCGTTTCTTTCGATTGTCAAGACGCTCGACGGCGCTTGTAATTTTCATCTTCTTCGATACAGAAGGGTCAAACATAGTCGGATGACAGCCTGAACGAACATTTTTACGACCAGACATGAAAATCTTGATGTCAGTTTCCTTAAAATGCAGTGGACAGATTTTTGGATCGAAGAGGGTCTTGAATTTTTCATGCGCTCGCCTAGAAAAGAACCAGTTCCCACTTCTTACGAGCCCTTGGGAAATGAAAAATAACTGAGATCCGGTCTTTTCTTTCTTCCTTTACGGCAAACAGCAACAGCACTTGACCATGGCACACACTGAAATAAACTGTGAAGAGCCCAAATATAAGCTGAGATTATGGACGATATCTCAAAAGCACATGACTTGCTCTAAGTGTTTTCGTTCTTTCGCATTTTCCCCGGAGAGTCCTATTTTTATGACCAGTTCCTCTGCGGTTCAAATATAATCGAAATTGGGCTTTTCAGGTAAATCACACCAGAAACACACACCTAAGGGCAAATCATCATTAATTTTATGCCCTTTGAACACTAAGTCCTTCATTTGCCCACATTTGAAGAACCCAAGGGCCAAGACCCATAATGAGGCTTATTGTTAATAATGATATCATTCAGTGAAAAATATACAATTAAACATAAAGCAACTTTAGCAGCACTGGAAAATGCTGCACAATACCCTTTACAGGCTGTACTTCTCCCTTTGGTATTACTAGCTCATTTAAGCTAACAGGGCATGAGAGTGGATCTTCTGGTTGTGTTATCTTGATGTTTAAACAAATTTTCTCCGCTTACAACACAGGAAATATAACACATGTAATTATGATGTGAACAGTTAGGGTTATAGATACATGTATCTTCACTCGGTACTGGGGCTTCACTGAAGGGGGCTCAATTGAAGACCAACGCCAAAAAATAAAATAAAGTAAAAGAAATAAATAAGAAGAATAATAAGAAAAATATTTAACAGGATTACCCCATCAGTGTAACAAACTGTGGTATTAAAGGAGGTCCTGTAATTAAAATACATATAAAAAATTCCTATAAAAATGCGAAAAGGGGTAAAACGGTTAAAGAATCGATCATCTGAAAATCTAAAAATGCTAAAATACACACAATTATGGTAATAAAAAAAGTCTTTGGAGAACGTCGGCCTTAAAAATTCACTGGGGGATTCCTATGTCATGATTTGGCGGGGATGGGGGAGGCTATTAAATTCCGTTGCTCCGGCAAAACAAAAAGATCTCTTAGTGACTTCTAGGTTAACTTTATTTGGGAATATGAATATCATTACAGTGTCTAGTCGCAACTGTGTGTAAAGAGGTATTTAGATTAAAATAATTATTCAGATAAGGTGGTACTAGATTGGCAAGGCATTTTCTAGTTAACGAGACAATGTGAAACTTTCGCCTATTAGTTAATTGTACAAGACCCAAAGCAGCGATCAGCTCTTCATTATGTAAACCAGAGTTTGGAAAAATCGAACTTCACAACTCGATGCTAAAGACTCTCAAGGGTATCAGAGTTCAGTTCACTTTATCACACCCATGCCATGCCACATCACAATATCCAAAAACTGGTACGATCGTTGTCTTGTAGATGCGTTCAGCTGCAGCCATGGTAGGAGAAATTCTCAAACGCCTAAAAAAGGCCAATTTCTTGGAGACCTTGTTAACTATGTTCTCAATATGGTTGTTAAAGCTCAAGTGCTGATCAATCACAACATCGAGATCTTTAAAGGACTGTGATTCTGCCAAGGGAGATCCATTGCAGGATAAACTTATGCTATCCTTTCGCTTAATTCTTTGGTATGATCCATAAATTACATATTCAGTTTTGCTCAGGTTTAAAAAAATGTTATCTTGCATCCACGAAGAAATACAACTCATGTCACTGTTAAGGGATGCTTCTAGCTCAATAGAAGTTTCAGCAGCAAAGAACGTAACTGTGTCGTCAGCATAAAGTAGAACTTCAAGGTTTCTTTGAGAACCCTGAGTGTATTCATTTGTTATTTATCAACTGAAGACTGTAATACACATTAACGGGAGTTCATTTTTCTTCTCGCAGGTGTGATCTTTGTGACTGATAGCACCAACAATAAGAGCACTGGTGGGGTCCGCGAAGAACTTGCAAAGCTAATGGCGGAGAAAAGATTAAAGGATCGGTTCTTTGTCTGATGTCATTTATGCCAACAAACAGGTACACTGTAAATGAATAAAGGGGATTAGTTTCTAAAGAAACTGTGGTGCTGCGTCGGTGGGGAAGTGAGACACGAAAATTTGGTTTATCAACGGAGTTGATAATGTAAATTGACCACCGTACAGGGATTCGATTAGCTGACGTTTCG